>JAMKCH010076992.1:0-48628 GCA_023653785.1 Ophioderma brevispina | reverse complement strand
TTTCAGGGATATATAAGTGTTGCAAAATTAAACGTTATAACAACATTTATTGGCAATCATCATCATCATCGTCATCATCGTCATCGTCATTATCGTCATCATCATCGTCATCGTTGTCGTCGTCGGCAGCAGCAGCAGGTAGCAGAAGCAGCAGCAGCATAATCATAATCATAATAAATATTATAACAACAATAATAAGAATAACAACAATATCAATAACACCAATAACAATAAAATCTTAAAATATATACGAAACATCCTTCAAATAATAAATGTGAATCCTCGAATAGAGTAAATAAAAAATCACAAAGTGGCGATACATTCAGTCGATTCACACACGGTAAAGCCTAGTAAATAACCATATAGTTATGTCAACGTTTTGTTTCCTTTTATCTGTCTTCGGGAAAAAAAATAAAAGTTCACCCAACGCATTTTCATTTCATGAAGATTTACGCTATGAGGAGCATAGCGACTTCTATCCTAAATATCGTTAAAAATTTCGAGTGCATTATATGAATAGTTGCTCTGCCAAATTAACGTCAAACTAAGTGCAATCTTTCCGAATATTGCTTGCTTAATATCATTATAGCTTTCAATTATAATTTTGATTCCTAAAGCAGTTGAAATTCATGTAAAACTGTTCGATGTTCAGATATTAAAATACTTGCAGTAGATTCTAGCAATCTTGAACTCCATGTTTCAATATACTGTGATTCCTTGGTATAGAAATTAGCCAACAGAACGATAAGTGCCGCAATTTATAAGAAAACGCATCCATCATGTTCATTTTAAAAAGGGTAGTAAAACTCGGTGTCACGCTGCGTGCTTTTTATTACTAAACAAATATAAAATTGTCCAAAATAAGGTTTGCAAGGTGTGTGAACCCTTAGACATTATCATCAGAGAAATAAAAAATAAGAAATGTTACTGACCTTGGTATTATGTGTAAAACAGTGATTTTTATGTGTGCCGAAATTGTTGTGTTTTCTTAAACACAATGCACTGAAAACGTAAAATTAAGAAAATACCAAAGTAAATATGTTTAACACAAAATATTTTTACAAAACTTCAAAACCATGTTTTGTTTTTGCCATTAATTTCTACATGGAAATTAATTACTGGACAAATTAGATTATAGCCAAGGAGCTACCACACATTTGTAACACATCTCAAGTACAAAAGGTTTGAGTGATTAAATATGTTGACAAACTGACAGGGACCCCTGAAACGTGATTCTTAAGTGCCGCAAATGGTGCCTTAATGAGAGGGGACCAAGAAACAGTTTGTACAGGGGTCAATTTTTTAAATTCATCCAATCATTTTGAAAAGTATACAATGTTATTTGTCTAAGCACAAGGATTCAGAAAAGGTATAGTTTGTACTATATACAACCTCAAGTTTCAGAGTTTTATGCTAAAAACAGCAAAAATCAATAAGAAGTGTCAATTTCAGTTGTACAGGGGTCAAATTTTAAAGTTGCTCCGATTTGGGTGCAAAATGGTGCAAAGTATTGATGGAGGTCATAAGATTCAAATAAGAGTTTTGAGTATCTCAAATGTTTACTTACCAAAGTAGGGGAAACAACGTCAAGCCCCATTGAGTGCAATAGACGTTGACCTTCTGTGCCCCCTTGGGGTCGACTTACCTGAAAACGTGTCTTTGAATGCCTACACGATTTTAGGTGCTCAGACTCAAATTTTGCTTTTCAAGATGGCGCCGTTGGCCGCCATCTTGGATTTTGAAGTAAGAATGAAGTAAGAATTAATGTCAAAGTAATGTCAGATTCGAACTTGTCGTGGTCGAATTATCCGAAAAAATGGTCTTTGTAAACGAATAATAATGCTTTGGTCGAAAGATAATAATGAATGATTTTTGGGTGAAAATGACACCGTAATGTCAATTTAATTAATCCTTGCGCTCGTCGTACCCGAAATAAAGTGCTTGTTTACATGATTATAGGTGCTCTGGCGGCCATTTGTTTCTAATATGTCAATAGAAACCTTACTATCCAGATGATACACACACACACACACACACACACACACACACACACACACACACATTTTTTTTTTTTTTTTTTTTTATATATATATATTATAATATATATATATATTATAATATTTTATAAACAAGTGTTGCAATTCCAGCATGTTATATGATATACTTCAGTGTTATTTCTAATACATAATATTTAAATCTTACAAATAAAGGCAATTTCTGGTGGATTTTCTAGGAAATGATATTTCCGCTCTGGAGAAATAGAGTTATCAAATCCCTCTAACACCAATCACTTGCTACGTGCTCGAAGGCATATCAGGTAAGGTAAAGTCGTATCATTTTACACCATAATACCTTCAATTTCTCAAGATTAATCTGTTATTCCAGCGCGCTAGAGAGAGCTCTAACCGATGAAAGTTTACCTTAAGTAAATACGTGCTAGGAGATGGAATGTGGTGTCCGTTACATTTTTTTCGCAAAATATGTCAATATCACTGTGTTTTGAAATGATTGCGATACTCAACATCAATGTACAGTAGTACTCTAGCGCGCAACCGATGAAAACCTCGAATCATTTTGTTGTAAAATTCATTAAGTTTCGTCAATATCCCAGAGGTGATTCAATGTATGTTTCTCCCCTTTTATATTATGTGGAAACTCCTCGTCAAATGGATATTTGTGGACAGCACAATTGTTGATATCGTGCGCCAATATTCCCCTTGCCTGTATTTATTGATTTAATAACAAAAACACCCCAGTTTCTGTAAATAATAAAACTGTCATTTACTGAAAGCCCGGCTTTTTTCGTAGCCTGTAAATTGTGTAAAACGCAATCATTGTTCTCTATTGATGGTATACACAATTATTTTAATGCATATCTATAACATACATTTATTTAAAATTAATTGACGTTGATGCACATATAATTGCTGAATATGAAGATGTTGAAGTGGTAGTTGAAGTCAAATATTTTTGCCATAAATATATTTTCGATAGATGTTTAGTTATATGGCTTGTACGATCAGCATCAGCAATAAAGGAACCATACCAGCGGATAGTTTGAATAGTCAAAATAAAGTTGTATTGAGCTTGGCAGTCTTCATAATGTTGACTTTGGTCAAAGCTGAGCAAAATCTGAACGAAGTCTACTTCAAATTCCCGATTCTTTTATTTAAAGATTTTCATAAACTATATCTATTTCTTCGATCAAGGTATCAAAGTAAAACGAAAACACGACGAACAGAAAAATGGCTAAAACTATAGTCAAGTACTTTTTATTTTTGTTTTATTTTGTATTTTTCTAAACTAGAATAGTTATTGGCAAACTCTTTGGGTTTCAAAATTATATATGACTTTTGGCATTAACCCTCGTCTACCTGAGCAATTTTTGATAACAAAACTCCCGAAGGGGGGGGGGGGCAGGGGTGGTTACAACCCCCCTGTGATTTTCGTTACTGAACACACGATTCTTGTAAATTTGATACCAAAGGATAGCTTAGAGTTTCTTCTTTCTATTGGTACCAAAATAAGGGGTGGTTACAACCCCCCTGTGATTTTCGTTACTGAACACACGATTCTTGTAAATTTGATACCAAAGGATAGCTTAGAGTTTCTTCTTTCTATTGGTACCAAAATAAGTACTAACATCCCCAGTATGACGTCACCATGACGTCACATGTTGAGGAAATTACGAAAATACTGAATATAGGGTGGAAAATTGATATTTCGCAATTTTAGCGACTCAAACACCTTATTATAGCTCTAAAATGCTGTCATTATATAAAATTAGTCATTTCCAATCAAGTAGAGTCAAAAACCGCATGAAAATCTGATTTTCCTAACCCTTTTGGCGAAAAATTGAATTTTTGCACTGTGTGTGTCTATGGAAATGGCAGTTTTGCTGACATGCGAATTTATGACGTCATTGTGACGTAATGCTAGGCATGTTGGTACTCATTTTGGTATCAATGGAAAGACGAGGACCATAGCTATATATTGGTACCAAAATCAAGTGTCTGTGATGTTTCTGTGTTGTGTTAGGCATGTTGGTACTTCTCATCCATCACTTTGGGGTCACCCTGTATCCTATCTAAACCCCGGTGGATGTTTATTTTTAGATTAAAAGGAGCGGAACATGTCAATTGACAATTACATTAAATAATTTGGCACCAAAAAAAGGGGTTTTTAGTTTTTTTTTTTTTTTTTTTTACCCCCCCCCCCCCCCCCCCTCTCGGTAGACGTGGGTTAACACTTAACCATATGGACCCTAACCTAAAACGCATTTCCCATATTTTAATAAAACTCATCGGATGTCAAAACTACTCTGACACATTAACAATAAACAGGAAAAAAATGAAAAATATTATTAGACCTTGAAATTAGGGGTGAAACAGTGATTTTCATGGGTGCCAATATTCAACAAAAGGAGGCCATTTTTTTTTAATTTTCTCCAATATTATACACTTAAAAGTGTAACTAGTAGTTGTTTTAAATTAAGAATTGATTAACACTTACGTGCCTAAGGTGTTTTTACTCACGTTGGTATAACTAAGGGGGGGGGGTAACCCCCAGGAAACCACTTTTCAAATGAAACTCATACCACCTTTTGGGGGGTGTTAATAAGATAAGGCCAAAGATGCATTATAAATGAGTTACGGTTTATCGTCTGGAAATTAAGGGCAAATCATTGTTTTCGAAATTTATTGATTTATTTAATTTTAATTACTTATTGCACTTACAAGAACATTCAAACCGATGTTTGGTGCAAAAGGGTGACCCCTACAGGCACGCAGCCCACAAAGCTGGGACCTAAAACACACCTCAAATAAAAGGAACAAAAGATTTTAGGTACAAACGTACACATACATAGTGATAAAACAGTAAAAATAGATCAAAATTTTATAAAGACATAAAAATCAATCAACTAGCATTTATAAAGCACAAAATATATTCACCAAAGACGAGCCCATACTACATAAATAACGACTATATGTATGACTTGTTGCTAGGTACTGGTCAGAAGACAAGATTTGACTGGGGAAATGTAGGAAAATGTCAGATTGGGAGGGAGGGCATTCCATGATGGTAAATACGGTTAAAATGGTCTGGGCCGAAAGATTTAGTACGGCATCTGTTTGGAATAATAGTGGGAGAGTTTGTGGATCTCAATTGTGTGCTCCTCCGATTACGAAAATTAATTTGTCATGGAAAATTAGGATGAATGTCATATTTTGAAGACCTTTAAAAAGAAGGATATTAATCTTTAAATTTTACGGCGATATCAAGTGCTGCGAGATCGAGCTCTTTAGACGATCCTCATCTGGGGCAGAACTTCTCAGATGATTTGGGGTTGCATGTCTCTGAACTTTTTCATTGGAGCTGATGAGGCCCTTTTCTTTGGGATTCCAGATTTCTGACCCTATTCCAAAATGGGTCTGACATGAGCCAAGTAGAGAATTTTTCTGGTTAATGGATCATAAATATCATGACAGGTATGCCGAAGAACCTCAAATGCGGTGAGCCTTGCCAAATCAATATGATTTAAAATGATGTTTTCCAATTCCATTACTCAGTACTAAGATACCAAGATCATTCTGATGTCAACAGATTGGCAAATGTGATCGACCAAGCGTGTTATTAAAGGGGCCACCTGATTATGTTTCCGTTTTTGACAATGTAAATAACAAAACACCCTTTTTGGCATTAAATCAATGTCCATTTAACACTCCAATTAAAAGAGCATTAGGTCTTTTTGGCAGAGCACTTGGTCACAAATGGGGATATGGTTGCTGGACCATTTTGAATCATCGCAAAGACCCAATTCTTGCCAGAGACACACAGGAGGCATATCATTATACAAACCACAAGAGTAAAGAGCCCCAGTGGAACCCTGGGGTACGCCGGAGGTGACTTGGCAAGCCCACTCAAATAGCACCATAAGTGACCACCCTCTGCAGTCGACCCTCAAGAGTGGATCATGAACCAGAAGGAGTGTTCCACCGATCCCGGCACACCCTGAGCTTCTCAATAAGCGTAGAATATTGACGAATCAAATGCTCGGGTTGGGACTGTGCTCTGTGTGACGATATGTCCATGTGGGTGTACATCTTCCCACTGTCAGTGGTCCCTCAGCGAGCCTGCAAAGCTGTATTATAGCCCAAGAAACATGAGGTTTATACACTCACTACAATGTTGCGGAACACAAGGACAATCACGTAATGGGGGGCATGTGGATAATCAAGAAAACACTACAAAAAAAAATATGGAGATGAAAAATGAGGGCCAAATTCTCGAACGGGGCTGTACAAATCACTAGGGTGGGAGGGGCGACAAACTCGCGGTACAAAAAGAAGTGTTCTCTCGCTAGGGAAGAGAGCACTCCTCACACCGTCACAAGCGGTGAAAATCTTATAGAGCTTACAACACGTGCGAAGTACATAAAGATACGGGTCTGATAAACCAACTTCGGAAAGAAGAGAAGTCACGAGTAATTGGATCCAGACGATACCAGCCATAATCACCAAAAAAAAATCACACTTTTATGTAACACACGTGAAGCATCCAAACACGCGCAACAATAGTAAGCTAGGCCCGTAAGAACACAGTACAAACTTGTTCATAGAGGTAGAAAACACATAAGCAACTCACGAGACATTTGCGGCAAAGAGGAAATACCAGCCTTCAACTAAGATCCTATACACAGAAGTGCGACAAAAAGCTGCGGCACACAACACATAGTGGTGATACGTACCCTTGCGTTAACGAGTCTCTGTAGACACCCAGACTACCAACATTAGGTGCTAGGAGTCGAGGATTTTAGTGGTGGCAGTAGAAGGTACGGACCGGAGGTATCACAATCAAGAGGGGTGTGAGGAATAGATGCTCTATCATAATAGAGAAAGAGAATTAATTACTAAGTGGTGCATGTGACGGAGATAACCTACATAAGGAGAAAAAGATTTCTGGCAACAGGGTTGCGAACGTTGATTGGTAAACCGCCGACTCCCTTGGGGTGCCTGGGCCGAGGACCACGAGGAGCGCAAAAGAACAAGAACACGACTAAACCACCATGTTATTGACGTTCAGAAGCCCGTGGAGGAAGACAGCAATGCGTTTGAAAATAACAAATGTGATTTGGAGCATTCATGAAATTGCTGATAAACTATCTTGTGAACGGTAAAGCTCCGAAATTATCTGTGCGTCGAAAAAGAAGGCCATTTGAAATTGAAATAATTCATATCGGAGATCCGATAATAATGCAACTGCGTTGGAAACGGCCTTCCAAGACGATGCTAGGCCATCGATTATTGGTTCCATAATCTTAATTGAGCAATTCAAGGATATATGTCATTAATCCGTGATGTGCACTGGACGGAACGGAATGTTTTTCGTTTGCCTCCACTCCCCTGAAAAATTACAATCTGACACCTCGATTTTTCAAAAATCGATAAAATACAAAATTACGTACTTGAGCCATTAAACCTTTTGGCAGGTATAGCTTCTACAACAACAATTAACTATCACAACTGTGGCCAAATATCCAATTTGAAAAAATTGGGACACTCTTCCATAAAATGTGCTTTATTGCTTTAATTGTCACAAGATAGAGTACAACTATATATTTTTTTTTTTTTTGGTAGATAGAGAAATTAGGCAAGTTATGCACCCCGCTTATACTAATGCGCTAATGCACAAACCCCGTAGGCGCAAGTGCATTTGACAAACTTCAATGCAGTGCATTGATTGCCTGTGTGAACAATACAATTAATATCCACCCGCAAGCAAATGATCAAGTCTAATCGTGAACGAATCTCTGGTGGAAAAAATGCGGACAGTACGGGAAAATGTTCAACACTATTAAAGCACTCCGCCTTTTTATCTGCTTTGCTGCTATTTATTGGAGGTATAAAGATGAGGAAAATTACCGAAAGACTTACCTTTTCAACTAATAAGCCATTTTTATTAAATATCGGCAGAGAAACCATTTTTAAGATAAACCTGGTTTATCAAAACGCTATGGGCCGGTTTCTTGAAAAAAAAAAAGCTCCATTAGATTAAAATAGACTTAATTAGAGGTTACTCCTACTTCAGCTCGTCTCAAAGTTCAAGTCTTCCAGCTCAGCCAAGCTAGACGTCTCAAACATATTTGTGACCAAGGCTAGTGCTCACGGAGGCCTAATGCTCGATAGTTTGTTTGTTTGTTTGTTTGTTTAAAAGAGCAAAATAAACCCAATAATTGTTTAAACACCACTAACTTACTAACACAGTAGTCTATGGAAAAATGTCAACCTTGAGCATTTTTCTTTCACATATAAAACTCTCACAGAGGAAATACAACGTTATCACACAAAGGTACACGATAAACTCTCCAAACGACCAACTTTTTAACATATGGTAACCCGAACAAAAAAAAATAGTTCCCCAAACCCAAAATCCGTCAAAACTCCTTTAGTCGGTACGCCTAAGTGTGGGCAAATCGATGTGAAATTGATGCGCGCGGAGTAAATTGTCTCCAATTTACTGTTCAAATGCCATCTACTGTATTTTAAGAAACCATGCATATCTAAAATGTCAATCATGAAATTCAAACACGTTCTTAATATAACTAATGTATTTTCAGGTCAGGTCAGGTTTCCTTTTTAGGGCCTGCTACTGGTATCCTGGTAACCAGTCCTACCTGTCCCAGGCCCGAGTTGTCGGCGGCTAAATCGTCACCCCCCATCGATTTCTAAGGAAATATGATGAGGAGGGTAGCTGGTTACCCTGGTAGAATGAAAAAGAAGATCTACCTACAAGGGCGTCAGCTCTGGAGAGCTAATGGCGGCCATCCAGCACGTGCTGGCTTGCATGATGGGCGCGGTTGCTGAAAGGCTAGGCCTACCGCCGAAAACTGTGGATTGACGTTAGGAAGGGCATTCGGTGAATTATCTTTTGCTCCTAGAAATCATCACACAGCAGTATTGCTGAATGTGAGGTGTATCCGGCCACCCCGTTAGCGGGGACAAAACCGGATTTAAAACATTAGTTTAAAACTAAACTAACTTAAAGCACTCTTTCAGATGCCATGCAATAAAATAGCCCTCCCAAGATCTTACGGCAGCCAGGTTTGTGGTGTATAATTGTGTGTGTCTGTTAACGTGGATGAGCGCGTGCGTACCTGCACGAGCATCGGTTTTGGATTACGTGCGAATACCCTTGATTACACTAAAACTCAGAATATTAATCTGAATTATGACATCATTATCTCTATGTAATTTGCTGCATTCAGAGAAAAGTAGAACTCGTGTTGAGAGAGGATGTGGAACGCTATTCTGAGCTTCCTAATGTTGGTGTCATTAAACCAATAAATAGTAGAGGAATATCAAAAATATCACCACTAGACATTGATAAATAGCTTACAATAGAACGCATTTCTATTTATAGTCGGTTGCTCTCACGCGGTACGTGTTGGGCATTATTTCTATATGCAGATATTTTGGGCTTAAATTTATATGATCGGCTGTAACAGAAAATTTTTAAATAACACTTTTGAGATCAGTACACAAACAAGAGTACATGAAGCTACAACATTCGATCATGCTGTCATAATGGCTGCGGTAATGCCTACTGTTGTTCCTAATTCATTTATTTGTTTATTTATTTATCATTTATTTTATTTTTTAGAGCAATTCTGTTTTCGTTAAGGGTCAACGAAATCGGTAAATATAATGAGTTTGTTAAATCGTGAAAATATTGCTTAACGTTTCCTGATTAAAAAAGGGAATCAGTATTTTCAGATCTGAAATCTCAGCCACTCATTTACAACAGACCGAAAGTTGGTGGTTATCACTCCTATCTTCCCTATTAAACATCCGACTCCTATAAATTGTGTTTCATTAATATCAGAATAATTACAAACGACGACGTCATAAATGAAGGCATGTATGCGAACACTAGATAAGGCGTGAAAATTGATATTTTGAAATTTTGCTTGCCAAAAAAACATTGGTCATTTGCCAACATTTCGAGCCAATAGACACATGGAAAGGTAATATTCCTTACATTTGTGGTTAAAAAGGATCTTTTATGTTAAAGGAAAAAAGACCATAGCTATCCATTGGTACCAAAATGAAGTTTCTGTGGTATTCTGACGTCATGCTAGCTCCTTGTGTTGGGGTAGCGCGTTTATACTTCTCTTCTGAAATCCATCTCTTTAAGATAATCCTATACCCCGGTGGTTGCTTGTTTTTTGCATGAAAAGGAGTAAATGCAAAAAAAAAAAAAAATACACTTGACAATTACATTAAATCATTTGGCCCAGGAAAGGGGGTTTTTGTAGGGTACAAAAAATCTCTCCAGATTGAGGACTTACCAATAAACAAAATGTCCGTGGGTCCATGTTTTTCTGTTTCATACCTATGTGTGAAAGGGGTATTCGTCCGCCAAAGCAATTCGTCCGGTTTCGACCTTTAAAAATGAGGTGTGATATAAACATTGTTCATTTTTACTTACTCGTCACAAAACGCATATCCCAAATTTGCCAACTTTTTTTTTCTTATCTTCACATCTTCACCACAATACTTATGCTAACCTGCGTATCCCCGTTTACAATACACAATACAAGTGTACTTCTTTCCATTTGCATTCTCCAATAAGTCTCCTGTCATATCTATTTTTCTTCAATTAAAATTTGGTTTCTACTTTTGTTTTTGTTGCATGGGCGTATTTATTTTCACTTAAAATGACAGCGACGTAACCATATTTTGGTTTTGTTTTTCTTTACATAAGGGGCGAACATGTGATCCGAGGTTACAAAATCAGGGTCGATTTGATAAATTTAATATTTGTGGAAATCTTGAAGGACATCAAGGAACTTCGGTCGATGGGGATGCCGGGGGCGTTTGTAAAGGATAATTGACGTAGCTAAGTGAATTATGTTAGATAATTGTGTCTGGGCATCAGTTTGTGCACTGTTCGTGGAGAGCGTAGCTTGAGACGAACAGTGCACAAACTAATGCCCAGACCCAATTATCTAACATAATTCACGCAGCTCAGTTAAATATCCGTCATACACTTAGCATGCAACAGTTCAAATATAAAGTAATAATATGAATATGTGTTAAAATTAAGAAAAAAATCACCCTAGAAAAATAAATAACTTCACGAATTAAAACACCGGCCATCAATTGGCCTTCTTACTCAATCACCCGTATCAATCAATTCGTAGTTGTAAGGATTATTGTTTGTTGATGGGTTCCATCACTATACATCCCCATTTTAAAACCCGTGGTGTTTACCAGGTAATGATGTCATTTGAGCTTGCGAAGTGCATATACAGAAGAGGTGGACAGACCATGGCGTTATTATAGTATGGACAGACCAACAACAAATATTGCCAGCTCTCCAGTTAGTAAAAAGCTAGGGGATATCGTATCTAAAGTTGGATTCTCCAATTAAAGGTATGTGGTCCGATCTTTAGGCCTAGTACTAGTGTGTATTGTACAATACACACATGTCCACACGGCCTATAAAATTGGGTAGTTCAAAATCATTTTGTATACGACCAATATGAATTCGGCAGCCTCAACGGAATAAATTGCATGTTGAAGGACCAGCAGAATACTGAATTCAAACACATTGTTTTTAATTTTAATTGTAAATAGGATAATGTATCACAAAGAACAGCATTGAGGGTTTTTGACTAAGCTATTAGGGCGTGCATGAGTGACTCCCTTAATTAAAAGGCTGGATCATGTTACAAGCGATTGTCCAGTAATTAGTCTTGTTTTCGAGTAGCGCAACTCCTGTCAAATGAAAGTTAACCAGAAATGTCACTATGTACCTTCCCACGTGCGTGCGTACAATGGCTCTATATTTTTACATCTACAATCGACCGGTAACTTATGCGCCCTAAATCCGCCAATTAGCATATATTAAAAGTTGTTATATAGTCTAATAGCATAGACATATGTGTTTTAATGTAATTGACCAGGTGCAGAAAATCCCTAATTTTCAGGGGGGGAAAGAGGGGGGGAAGAGTCCCCCGCCCCCTGCCCCCCCCCCCCCCGGCTACGCCACTGTTCGATGGTGCGGGTCTTACGTGGCAACAGTACACTGTAAAAAAAATACTGTTAAAAAAAAAAAAAAAAAAAAAAAAAAAAAAAAAAAAAAAATTACCGTAAAATTTAACAGTGTATTTAAATATTAATTTAATCAAAAACTTTAAAAAACAATATATATTGCGTGAGTATTATACCAGCGATGTGATGTGTTATGGAGAATAAGAAAGCACTGACGAAACACCCAACGTAGGCCATCAACATTTTTTTACGTTCATGAATGTAAAAGTTACAGCCCTTGGTAAAAGGTATACACAACTGTAAAATATACAGTTAAAAGTTAAATGAATTGTTGTAAAACTGTAAAAGCTTATTTTACGTGATTTTGGCCAGAATTGACGCAGGGAATTTCCTGCTAAATTTACGTATTTTTCCCTGTATATTTTAGTATATTAATGGTATAATTGAAACATTCGTAGTGTGAATAATGAGGTTGTTAATCATTAAATTTCGAATAAGTCTCACTTTCGATTTTGTCATGTATAGGCCTGGAAATTGGCCATAAATTTACATTTTTTAGGTAGTAACAATTACAGCCAAATACTGTTAGTTTTTGGAAGTTTTACAGTATTTCTTAAATTGGCACTTGAATTGTTTACAGGTAGGTATATAGTATGCCATGTATGGCAGGCTATAAATCCTCATACTTCATACAATATTTTTGTTGTCATAATAATTTTCAGATGTTTTGTCGTGAATTTCGTGTATTAACAGAAAGCTTTGTTGTCAACTGAAATTTTAAGTTTTATGTGAAAACTTGTTTTTTTTTTTGAAAAACTTAGTTAACGAGCAAAGCTTAAATAGTGACTGAAAGTTTGTCATTCATAAAACCCTTACTGATCTTCATTTATAATCTGAGTTGTCAGTGATCAGTTGACCTGAGAATACAAGGTTTTAAATGACATTTGCGTTTGATTGAGAGAGATTTTTTAAATTGTTAGGTTGCTAAGCTAAAAAATGTATATCTTTTACGTTTTAAAGTAAATTGTTTAAAGGTCACGTTTCTGATAAAATTTCTTTGGTTAGTTTAGATTTGGTTGTTTTATTTATTTTTAAATCACCAAAATATCAGAAAATGGTAATATATACAAAAATCTATTCAAGTGATTAGCCTAAACCCATTTTTTCAGATCCGAGTTGAAAAAAAACCCTTTTAATTGTAATGAAAAATCAGTTTTTTAATTCACTAAACCGACTCGGAGGTTTTACTTGAAAACTGAGTTATTGAATGAAATATTTTTTTTTTTGCGAAACCTGTTTTTCAACAGTCAATATTTAATCATGACGAATGATAACTTTTCGAAAAAAAAATATGGACGCCTAATAAACAAAGTTTTGCAAATCTACGTTTCATTAGAGAATACAATATTTTGGTTGATTTACTAGATTTTGGTTAAATTTATTTGTAAAGAACTATGTTTTTCAAGTGGTAGGTACGATTTCAATTTCCAATTTGAAAAAGTTCGGTTTTTCATTGATCAGAAACTCCTTTATTACGCCATAGTTTATCTGTGAATTAAAAAAAAAATATTATATCGAGGTCCGGAGAAACGGGAATTGAAAGTCACTCAAGCACGCCCAATTTCACAACTTTAGGATAACTTTGCAACCACCCTTAACGATGCTTGGACGGACATGGGTGGTAAATCTGTTGTATATTTGATTTCCATTGTGTTCAGAGCTTTGTATTAGAATCATTCTAGGGTTTCTAGGGTTTGTCTGAGTCACCCGAAGACGGAGTGCACAAATTACCAGATTCTTTTGTTTCGCGTGTAAGGTAAAGAATCTTTTGGCGTGCAGAGTGCAGTTTATAAATTTGAGCTTCTCTGCCTCCAGATAACTTAAAAAAGGAGACTGATCTTAGGATATAATGCACTGAATAACAATGGATAATCAACAATACACTGGTGCACTAGAAGTGTATTCATAGATACACTAACAACCTCCTACACTTACTTTGTTTTAAACGAAGCTAAGTGTAGACCATACAGCCTATTCATGTCCATGTGTAAATCACGATGTGGTGTTACCAAAGTCTAGTAAGAAGTGTTTCTATATCATTCTACGTAAAATTATTATTGAAAAACATAAGATAACAAATTTGTACAGAGCTAGAGCTGGTGTTGAGGTCACATTTTGAAGAACGACAAAATACTAGCACAGGAAAGAAAATACAAATGGTGATAAAGAGTGTAACGAAACGATAAAGTGGAGAATAATAGTAAACGTCCTATCGAAACCTATAAACATATGTGATAGGAGTAGTCTACACACGAGGAAATCGTAAAACAATGGCGAAGCTTTGGTAAAGGTTATACTTTTGATGAAGACCATAAAAAAACGGATTTCGCCTTCTTTATTTTATTATTATTATTATTATTGATGTTATTACTATTTTTTTCTCATATATTCCTTGATAAGTGTTCCGTGTAAGATCTTACTAGTTTTCTTTTACTCCGTTATGCTTATTGCTTTATTCCACAAAAGTAGGAAGTCTAGTAAGAAGTCTCTCTAGAACGTCTTATTATTTCGTATGCGGTGAACTTAACTATTCCTGTAACATCAAAATGGACCATTTAATTTAACACTCCCCCCGTCTACCTAAGCCATTTTGTAACAAAACTGCCGAAGGAGGGGTGGTTGCCACACCCCTGTGATTTCCGTTACTGAATATTAGAGCTGAGAGGGGTGATTCTTTCCATTGGTTTCAAAATAAGTACCAACATTCCCAATACGACGTAACAATGGCGTCATAAGTTGAGAAAGTATAGTGTGAAAAATTCAAATCCTTCTTCATGTTCACACTTGGGTGTATAAGCGGGGGTCAACGTTGACCAAACATTTTTTTGCGCCATCTTTTACGGTAAATTATTTTTGCCCAAAATTGTATGTACACACACTGGCCAAAAGTATTTCAATATGCAAAAAACGATATCCTTGATCACATATTGATTTCAAATTATACCATGGTTTCTTGACCACACATTACGTATTAAATCTCAAAGTTGTCTTTTCATACAGATGCTATTGCCCAGAATCCAAGAGGTTGAACAACGTTTGATTTGATTGTCATGTTCCCTAAATATGGCGGATTAAAGGAACTGTGAACGATAACTTGCCGACTGCCCTCCAGAAGGAATACAGACACAGAAACAAAAGAATGGCTTCAAAATAACCGCTCAATGAATTGTACGCGTTCGTTAGTGTTTACTTATTTTTTTACCGGAGCAAATCGGAGTGGTTGTGTGGACTGAAAATGAGATGAAGTCAATGGAAGACAGTGGTCTTTAAAAAAAATCGGGACATTCGGAGACATCGAAATGCAATTTGAATGATAAATCACGTGGTGTACGTAAATTGAGTCTAATTGCACGTTCAAATTGAATGACAAAACAGCATAATGTCAACAGTAAGATTAAAAAAGTTGTTTTCAAGTTATCACGTGACCTCTTTCTTGTCATCAGATTTCCTGAGTCCAACGGTGATGGACGGGCTCCCGTCTTTTATTGACGATATCTTAATTCCGGCCCATACAACCACTCCGATTTTTGCCTAAATATTTAGAGTAGACTCTGACAAACCCGCACAATTCATTTAGCGACTACTTTGCAGTCATTTTGACGTTCCTGTGCCTGTATTCCTTCTGGAGTACAACCCGCAAGTCACAATTAGCCAGCTACTTTACTCGCAATATTTAGGGAAAATGATAATCAAACGTTTTTCGCACTATTTGATTCTGGTAAACAGCATCTGTATTAAAATCATAACTTTGACAGTAGTTGCGTATTGTGTAGTCTGGCGCTATTCAAGATTTGTTTTGCTCCTTCAATCACACTGGGAGTAACTTTTTTTTTTATGGAAAAAGTCCTTCGGGAAAGTGTTTTTTTTTTTTTTTTTTTGAAGGCCGATTTTTTCTGTTATGTGGTCGTGCTAAAAAAAAATCCACCGGCAAAGGTGTTTCAGAGGGGTTACACCCCCCCATTATACACTAACGGCATTGTGCAAGACCTTATACTATCAGTCCAGACTGACGTTGTGTGGGAATTGGGTGGCAAATTCATTCAACTGGCTTGTTAAATAGTAGCTGGGTTAGAAAATAGTTGAGAGAAGGGTATAGAGAAACATGCATACCATACATCATCATGCGAGTGCAACAAAGTCTATCTGCGTATTTGTCATTCTGTAGGAAAGGCCATTTGCGTTCAAATTTCTTTTGTTTTCTATTGTTTCAAGGTCTTCTTTCATAACAATCTTTCTTTTTGATTTAGGAATGGCGCTATAGCTTATTGTTTTTACAAGCCCAAGCAACAACGAAATTGTACAGAAAATGTCACTTACGACTGTTGCACTCACATGACAATAAAGTAATATATATATATATATATATATATATATATATTATATATATATATATATAATATATATATATATATGTGTGTGTATATATAGCGTGCTAGAGAGAGCTCTAACCGATGAAAGTTTACCTTAAGTAAGTACGTGCTAGGAGATGGAATGTGGTGTCCGTTACATGTTTTTTTTTCTCAAAATTTGTCAATATCACCGTGTTTTGAAATGATCGCGATACGCAACATCAATGTACAGTAGTACTCTTTTCCAAACTTTAATACATCCCTGATGGTTACAATATGAGCTTCGTTCCAACTGCAATATTATTTCAACTGCTCAACAATATGAGGAGAAAATGTAACGTTTCCATCTCTATATACATCTAGAAAATCAATTGGCTTTCTTTGAATTCAACAAAGAAGACATTTCTAACATTTTCTTTGCCAGGGAAATTTATTTCAAACTAACAAGAAAGAAATGATGTATTAATCGAAAATAAAATTAGGTCCCACGTCGATTTAGGTCCCACGTTCTATTTAGATTCAGCGTATATTGCGGATATACAAAACGGAATAAAAGTTTTCAATCGAAAACGAAACATTACCCAGGGAAGGTATTCACTTTCCAATACCCACGGAAGTCGTGCTATTCTCCAAGGAGTGGAAAGCGCGCAGCCGATAAAATCCTCGAATATTTTTGTTGTAAAATTCATTTACTTTCGTCAATATCCCAGAGGTGATTCAATGTATGTTTCTCCCCTTTTGTACTATGTGGAAACTCCGCGTCAAATGTATATCTGTGGACAGCACAATTATTGATATCGTGCGCCAATATTCCCTTTGCCTGTATTGATTTATTTAATAACCAAAACACCTCCGTTTCGGTAAATAATAAAACTGTCATTTACTGAAAGCCCGACTTTTTTTCGTAACCTGTAAATTGTGTAACCTGTAAATTGTTCTCTATTGATGGTATACAAAATTTATTTAATGCATATCTATAATATACCTTGATTTCTTTTCCTTGGGTGGTTTTGTGAATTAATTTAAAATTAATTGACGTTGATGCACGGATAATTGCTGAATGAAGAAGTCAAATATGGTCGATTTTCATGAAAACGGTGCATTTCCAGAAATTTTGTGTCTTTGCTTAATAAGTCTTTTCAACAATGCTTTATTGGAACAAAACTGTAATATTTCGATAGGGGCCGTTGAGCTGCATTTGGGCATATATAGTTTGTCATGCTTTCCGTTTTCTTTTCTATGAGATATTTGCCTTCAAACATCGAAAAATAGGAGAAAATCCATGTCCGAAACACAACATCAAAATTATAAAAAAAATTAAAAATACTTAGCAGCTTGAATTCTTCCGAATATCAATGTTTCTTGCTGTGAAACATGTGTAGAAATTATGTAATGACGTTTTTCATTGTATTCTCTCTTTATTTTTATATTTTTGAAAAACAAACATAATGTCCGTGAAAACCTTGTTTATTACGTTATCCTTCACAAAGCAGTTCTTAAGTTTGGTAAAACTTCTACTAAGATATTGATTGTGCATCTTATTTTAAGGTAAACATAATGCGACAGTTGGAAATAGTGTTTTCTTCAGCTCACAATGACTATTACAAAGTCTAAGAAATGTTGAACTTTGTAAAAAATTTGACCTTTTTAAGGAAGTGTATTACGTTATCCACATTTCTCAGTAACCAAACAAGCTATTTAAATATTGATCAAGAGTGGCACAGATACTTATTTTCCGCCCACAAAAATTATATAAACTATCAATCAGAAACATCTTAGTCAATGGGAGATGTGAAAAATGGTCAAAAATGTTTACTACGTTATTGTGTATTACGTTATCGTTTATTACGTTGAATGCGTTTTAGTTTACATTATCAACTATAATTTGGCCATAGAATGATATGGTGTCAAATAAATGTATCTTTAGAATAAATTAGTAAAAGGTGTCTTAATATGTCTTTATTATAAAGTCTAATTTTCAGGCAGAATTCAATACTCAAGGATAACGTAATAAACTAAACAAATTGGAGCATATTTCTTGAGTTCAATTAGCTACTCAAACTTTAACTTCGTACAAATAAAAATTGTTCCCAGCAACCTCTCTGATAATGTCATCAGTTGGTATATTTTGTTGATTTAAAATTTTGATAACGTAATAAACCCTATTCTTTTGCTGTACAAAATGTTTGTGTGCATACTGTGCAGAAACGTAAGAAGTGTTGTTGGCAATATTATTTTTCCCGTAATAGGCATTGAATACTTAAATGTTTAAAACATAAAACATACAATTTTAAGACATTTTTTTCTTACCTCCGAAATGCACCGTTTTCATGAAAATCGACCATATATTTTGCCAGAAATATATCTTTAGATATATGTTTAGTTATGTGGTTTGTATGATCAGCATCAGCAATAAAGGAATTATACCAGCGGATACTTTTTATGGTCAAAATAAAGTTGTATTAAGCTTGGCAGTCTTAATAATGTTGACTTTGGTCAAAATTGATATGCAACTTTTTTTAAAGATTTTCATAAACAACATCTATTTCTTCGATCAAGGTATCAAACAAAACAAAAACGCGAGGAACAGAAAATTCCTACAGCTATATTCAAGTACTTTTTGTTTTTGTTTTGGTTTGTATTTTTTCAACTAAAATAGTTATTTCTTTGGCAACCTCTTTGGGTTTCAAAATTATATACATGTATAATGCACTTTTGGCATTAAACAGATTGAATTATTTTCTAGCAACAACATTTCTAACCACTTTGGGCTCTATATTCAGTATTCCACTTTAAAGAGGGATTGATAAAGGACTTTAAAGTAAAAAAAAATAATCACTTCGAAAGAATGTTGCACTTCCATTCCTAAATAAAACGTTTTGATTTTTTAAAGATAATATCACCATTTTCTCAAATCTTCTCAAGATTTCCCGAAGATTGATCATTATTCAATCTGCTGCCATTTTACTAAATTCACAATGGTGACGGTCGTTTTGTTTAATTTACATGTAAGAAGAAGGTGAGCCTGAAAATAGAAAAAAATAATCTTATTTTCAGTAAATTTAGGCCATTTCCATTCACTCTTTCCTTTTAAAACTTTTAGATGTAATTTTCATGATATGGTGCTGAACGGACGGAAATTTTGCATTTCCACCAGTGCTGAAAGATTACGATCTGGGACCTCGATTTTTACAAAATCAACAAAAATGACAAATACGTACTTGAGCATTACCGTTTGAAGGTATAGCTTCCTAGCCAATTACCAACACAACTGTGCACAAAATATCCAAATTGGGGGCACTCTTCAAAAAATAATGTGCTATTATTGCTTTAATTTGTTCACAATAATAGGGTAAAACCTATGTATTTGTAGATAGAGAAATAAGGCAAGTTAATGCACACGCGCTGTGATAATAATGCAGCTAATGCACAAACCCTGCAGGCACAAGTGCATTTGACAACATTCAGTGCGAGTGCATTGATTGTCATGTATGAACAATATAAATTAATCCACCCGCAAGCAAAATGAATCAAGTCTAATACGTGACGATCTCTGATTAAAAAAATGCGAACAGTACGGGAAAATGTTCAACACTATTAAAGCACTCCGCCTTTTTATCTGATTTGCTGCTATTTATTGGAGGTATATGATGGGGGAAAAATACCGAAAGACTTAGCTTTTCGACTAATAAAAACATGTTTTAAAGATAAACCTGGTTTATCAAAACGCTATGGGCCGGTTTCTTGAAAAAAAAAAGGCCCCATTAAATTAAATAGACTTAAATAGAGGCTACTCCTACTTCAGTCTCAAAGCCCAAGTCTTCAAGCTCAGCCAAGCTAGACGTCTCAAACATATTTTTGATTACGGCTTAGTGCTCTTGGGGCTTAATGCTCGATAGCATCATGTTTGTTTGTTTGTTTGTTTGTTTAAAAAAGCAAGATAAACCCAAAAATTGTTTAAACACCACTAACTCACTAACACAGTAGTCTATGGAAATATATCAACCTTGAGCATGTTTCTTTCACATATAAAACTCTCATAGAAGAAATACAACGTTATCACACAAAGGTACCAGATAAACTCACCAAACGACCAACTTTTTAACAATATGGTAACCCATATGGTCAAAACTCCTTTAGTCGGCACGCCTAAATGTGGGCAAATCGATGTGAAATTGATGCGCGCGGAGTAAATTGTCTCCAATTTACTGTTCAGATGCCATCTACTGTACTTTAAGAAACCATACATGTCTAAAATGTCAATCATGAAATTCAAACACGTTTTAATATAACTAATGCATTTTCAGGTCAGGTCAGGTTTCCTTTTTAGGGCCTGCTACTGGTATCCTGGTAACCAGTGCTGCCTGTCCCAGGGCCGAGTTGTCGGCGGCTAAACCGTCACCCCTATCGGATTTCTAAGGAAATTTGATGAGGAGGGTAGCTGGTTCATCATCATCATCATCAGTCGACTGCGCAGTAGGCGATCGCAAGTTTCCTCCAGTCACTTCTGTTTTGGGCCAAGTTGGAGATAGCCTTTGGTTGCAACATGTTGTTTGTGTCCCCCAAGAGCTTTTGGATGTAGGAGAGATATGATGTTCTCTGTCGGCCTGGCTTCCTCTTGCCATGTGTTGGTGTGTAGAAAGCATATAACCTACTAGGCTCTCCCTCTGGCATCCTTAGAATATTACCAAGAAAAGTAAGCTGTCTCAGTCTTACTCGGTTTATCAGAGGCTCCGTACCTGTAGCAGCATAGATTTTGGCATTTGGGACACGATCAATGCGCTTGACGTTCAGCATGATTCTGTAGCAACATGTTGCAACAGAATTGACCTTACTCTCCAAATTGTTTGTCAGCACCCAAGTTTCGCAGCCATACACAAATACTGTCACACATGTTGTGTTGAAGAGGCGTACTTTCATTTCGATTGGTATACTTTGACTTCTCCATATGCGCTCCAACTTCCAAAATGCTGCCCAGTCAAGGGCTTTTCGTCTGTTAAGGTCTTTAGAACTGGAATCCATCATACAACCAAGATATTTGAAGTCGGAGACATGGTTGATGCACTCGCCATAAACTTTAAGCAGTGGAAGTGGGTTGCAGTTGGTAGTCATGTACTCTGTCTTTTGCACACTGATGATAGCTGGTTACCCTGGTAGAATGAAAAAGAAGATCTACCTACAAGGGCGTCAACTCTGGAGAGCTAATGGCGGCCATCCAGCACATGCTGGCTTGCATGATGGGCGTGGTTGCTGAAAGGCTAGGCCCACCGCCGAAAACGCGCATTGACGTCTTATGAAAGGCATGCGGTCAATTATCTTTTGCTCCTAGAAATCATCACACAGCGGTATTGCTGAGTGAGAGGTGTATCCGGCCACCCCCGTTAGCGGGGACAAAACCGGATTTAAAACTTGATGCCATGCAATAAAATAGCCCTCCAAAGATCTTACGGCAGCCAGGTTTTCACATCATTTCATGTTCATTCACATATGAACATGAAATTTGGCACACATATTAAGCAAATACAGGCCGAGTGAACCATGAAGGCCGATTTTCAAAATTGTGTTCCAAATTCAAATTACGCCATGAAATTATGCGATTGGTCGATTGCCAGTTGCCATGGCAACGGTATCAAAAATCCGGCTTCATGGTTCACTGCGTATTTACCCCCTGCACATGCCACCCAAGTTTCGTCCAGTAGCATGTTTGGTTATTTAGTTCCGTTCGTTCTAGTGTTTAGCCAATCAGAGGCCTTACGTGGTTACCATGGCAACCAGCGCAAAATTTGTCATTGATTTAAAACTTTGTGACATGGGCTACAATATGATATATAACATGTATACACCACTATTTAGGAAAATTAAGAAAAATCACTTCAAATTCACTGCTTCAGACCCCATACCCCACCCCCCCTTAATATTGTGTCTTGTAGTGTGTTGTTTATTTATCCATAAGCAATAGTCCCAATAATATACGTTTTAGACTATTTGAAATGTTACACACGGTGGGTGGGTCTAATTGAAATCCTAATTAATATTATAACGTATTTAAGATTTTCATGTTTCACTTACTGTAACAAAAGGTTGTGATACATACGTTTTGTCTATGCCGGATTACTTCAGATTGCAATGATTCGTAATAATTTTGATATGCTGTGGCAGCGGGATGGGTGTATGGAGAAAATTCAAGGAATTTGCCCCCACCCACTACCCCCAAGAAGAAATAGCAACATATGCGAAATAGCTAAATTGGGACAAATATCGAAATGATCTCTACAAAATAGGGTGCTTATTCTTCACAAAATTTTGGATTATTCGAGATTATCTGCTTTACGTATGACGTCTGGCGAATGGATTTTTCTTTTAAATATGTGTCTTGTAATGTGTTGTTTATTTACCCATAAGCGATCGTCCCAATGATAGACGTTTTTATAGACTATTTTACATATACACACGGTGGGAGTCTAATTAAATCCTAATTAATATAACGCATTTAAGATTTTTGTATTGTTTCCCTTTACTTGCTGTAACAAAAGGTTGATCTATGCCGGATTACTTCAGATTGCAACGATTCGCAATAATTTTGAGATGCAGTGGCAGCGGGATAGGAGATATGGAGAAAATTAACCACAGTTCAAGGAATATGTCCCCCCATCCCACCCCAAGAAGAAATAGAAGCATACGCGAAATAGCTAGCGTGCAAATGGTCAAAATTATAAATAGCATGTAATGCACCACAACGATCCACATATTCTAAGTTAATTGCTAAGCAAATCTGCATTATTTATTTGTTTTTAAACACACATTATGAGTTTGTGCATACATGTAGTTTTAGTAACAAGTTAGCTACAGGGAAGAAAGAATGTCGTTATAATGAGTAACAATGGTGATATATAGTTAGCCGTGTTAGAAAATGTTAACTGCGTAAAACCATGTTCGCCTCCCAGCAATGGTTCAACCCAAATTACGGGGCACATGTGATATTTCTGTAGTGAATTTGAGGTTTGGCTGTAATTGATTCAGAATTCGAACATCTTGTCCTACATTTTCTCTAAAATTTGATGATGCAAGGAAGATGTCATCAAGGAACGTATAGAAAGCGATGATGTTTGGTATTTGTTCCAAAAATGACCTTTCAAGTGGATGGATAGTGATATGTGGCACAGATGTGGAGCATTGACAACTATTGACTTCCTATATGGTTAGGCATATATTTGTATATAAGACTTATGAATTCAAGCAAAATGAAAAGTGTTTCTTTTGAGTACAAGAGACAGAAGTTCTCTTTTGTATAACGTTGTCGCTATAGATGATTCAGGATTCTAAGACGAGAACTTTGTTATGATATGCACAACGTCGCCAACATTGCATATGCCTACTATTGTATTTTATTCATCTGAGAAAATCGCGATTGAAAATCATTTCATGCCTATACCATGAAAATGAGCATAAAAGAAACAGAACTTGGCTTTACTATTGTGAAGAATATATTATGAATTTTAATATTTAACATAACAGAAATTTATCACCGCAAATGATCTGGGATGGACACCCTATATTCCCATCCCTATGATTGCCCCGTCCAAGGTTCTACCTTGGACGGGGCAATACGGACCACGTGTCGAAAGCAACTTGTTGTGAGCAATACGTTATGGCTCTTTTAGCCTGCCATACACGTGGATCTATGTGAGGTCTACATTACCCTGCTTCTATTGCATATAACGAGGTGGTCCATATTGCCCCACGCATGGGGTAATATGGACCCTTTCAAACGATTTTTCGATTTTTTTTTTTTTTTTTTTTATATGGAGAAAATTAACCACAGTTCAAGGAATATGTCCCCCCATCCCACCCCAAGAAGAAATAGAAGCATACGCGAAATAGCTAGCGTGCAAATGGTCAAAATTATAAATAGCATGTAATGCACCACAACGATCCACATATTCTAAGTTAATTGCTAAGCAAATCTGCATTATTTATTTGTTTTTAAACACACATTATGAGTTTGTGCATACATGTAGTTTTAGTAACAAGTTAGCTACAGGGAAGAAAGAATGTCGTTATAATGAGTAACAATGGTGATATATAGTTAGCCGTATAAGAAAATGTTACCTTTCGTAAAACATGTTTCGCCTCCCAGCAATGGTTCAACCCAAATTACGGGGCACATGTGATATTTCTGTAGTGAATTTGAGGTTTGGCTGTAATTGATTCAGAATTCGAACATCTTGTCCTACATTTTCTCTAAAATTTGATGATGCAAGGAAGATGTCATCAAGGAACGTATAGAAAGCGATGATGTTTGGTATTTGTTCCAAAAATGACCTTTCAAGTGGATGGATAGTGATATGTGGCACAGATGTGGAGCATTGACAACTATTGACTTCCTATATGGTTAGGCATATATTTGTATATAAGACTTATGAATTCAAGCAAAATGAAAAGTGTTTCTTTTGAGTACAAGAGACAGAAGTTCTCTTTTGTATAACGTTGTCGCTATAGATGATTCAGGATTCTAAGACGAGAACTTTGTTATGATATGCACAACGTCGCCAACATTGCATATGCCTACTATTGTATTTTATTCATCTGAGAAAATCGCGATTGAAAATCATTTCATGCCTATACCATGAAAATGAGCATAAAAGAAACAGAACTTGGCTTTACTATTGTGAAGAATATATTATGAATTTTAATATTTAACATAACAGAAATTTATCACCGCAAATGATCTGGGATGGACACCCTATATTCCCATCCCTATGATTGCCCTTTTAGCCTGCCATACACGTGGATCTATGTGAGGTCTACATTACCCTGCTTCTATTGCATATAACGAGGTGGTCCATATTGCCCCACGCATGGGGTAATATGGACCCTTTCAAACGATTTTTCGAAAGCCAAAGCTTTCAATTGGTAATGAAAAACCATTAAAATGAAATACAATTATTGGAAATTACGATGTCTAAGAGGGCCATATTACTCCACTTTCCCCTACCCGTGCCATGTTTTTGGCAGTAGTAATAGCAATAATTTTGGATTTAATGTGTGCATATTTGTACATATTTTTGGAAGGATGCATTGTGTTTGGGATTGCCATAGCAATTAGCGACTTGGCGAGTTTTAATCAACTTGTACTGCTAGATGGAATACATCTTCTTGCGTATGAGGCAGCAGCTAAATGTGTTGATTTGGTGGAGCCAGCTCACTGTTGATTGATTGGGGTTTGAGAGGTCTATATCCACCGGTGGACGAAAGGTAGCCAGGGCACTCGTTGATAATGTGATCTGCAGTCTCTGATGATGGAGAGCCACATTGTCAGGCTGGAGATGGTCCCCGGAGATGGTCGCAGCCCCCATTGGTGCATATTGCTGTTGAAACGACCGACTCCTGTGCGGATCCTGTTCAAGGTGACCCATTCCTTACGTGGAAGATTGCTATACCAGGAGGGAGTTCTGTCATAGGTGTGATAGTGAATTAGTCTGGTCTTGGGTATCTAGCCAGGCAGTGTTCCATGTCTGTAAGATGTTGAATGGGAGCTGGAGAGTTAGCGGCGTGTCGGCAGAAAGATCGACGAGCGAAAGCGCAGTTCTGTCTGCGGAACTGGATTTGATTCTTTGACAGTATTATGCAGAAGGTGCTTGTCCAACAGAGCCTTGTTAACCGGTTTATGTGTGTTATGTGCTCTCCGGGAAGACTGCAGATGCAATGCCTGAAGCACTGGTAGGACACTAGACGAAGGCAGCCAGTAATGGTTCTAATGGTCTCGGTGAAAAAATGTGTCCAGCTTTTTTGTGAGAGTATTGACCAAGGATGGCGGCCGGCCATATTCAGCAGCGCTGTAGCATAGAGGCCAGGGCGGGTCGGGGTGCTTAGAGTGGATGGGGTAGCACCCCATGTAGATCCAACAAGGCGGCACGGAGTGGTTATTCCTCGAAGAAAACTTGGCACATACTACTCGAGATGCTTGCCGATAAGTAAGCTGCGATCAAGCTTAACTCCCAGATAAGTTGGTGTAGGAGGGTATGGCAGAGGCGCTCAATTGAGGTTGATTGGAGCTTCTTCTTCTTATTATTCGTGGTACAAACACTGTGGTTCGCAAATATGATCCAGCCAGAGAGGGGAACAACGTCTGTGTGCTTCACTGACTTCCGCAGGTCATTGTTTGTGCATTGTTGCTCCAGCAGTAAGCAGACCAAGAGGTGTTCCATTGTCTGTTGGTTGCTGTTCCAACAACCACAAGGTAGTGTCCTGATCTGCTTCCATGTTGCCCCACTTCTGCAAGGAAACCCTAGATCGGACAGTTCTGGTTATCAATCTATTGAGCATCCGCCATTTCAGCCCATGAGGAGTCAGCTCCAGGTGGGTGATGCCACCAGGTCAATACCGATAGATGGTACTTGGTTGATGGCAAGTTTTCCACAAGGCGACTCTATTTACCTCCTTAGAGACGTTTCAAGAGGTGGACTTGCTAAGAAATTCTCTAGATTTAAGGCGGTTGGCAGCAGTATCTGTCCAGACTAGGGTGCTTCCACATTGGATATTGGCAGCTACGCTCTTGCATGCTCGCTACGCTACGACGGACTGTCTGGTGGACAATTCCTGCTAGGATGTACAAGCTTTCCGTTGGTGTTGGACGGAGGCATCTGTGAGACTCCGTTCCCGACGAGCAGTCGGGACGCTCTGCCAATCCAATGTACTTAAGAACAAAGCTACAGTTTGAAAGCAGGTTACATTGATTGTACAAGGGACGATACGCGAAGATTGAGGTCAAGCCTGGTTGCCACCAAGGTGTTTCATATGCTGCCGTAAGGCCACCAAGATGACGCCTGCATTACTAAGCTTTTCAAAGCTCCTCAATAGCATTTGTGAGTTTACAATATGATGACAGTGCTCCTGCAACGGCGAAATGCCTGCTTGTTCGTCACGGCAGATCGTATTCGGTGAGTGGCTCCAGTTGGGCCAGGATCATCCTCTCACGGAGTTTGAAGGAAACACACAGTTGTGATATGGTGGTAGTTCTTGGGTGTCAACCGGCTTTGATCTGGTTTGGAATTGCGATGATGGTAAGCCCTCCTCCAGTCGTGGGTAAGGACTGGTTGGTCAGGCAACATGTGTATATATCAAGACATTGTGTACCCAAAATGCATCAGGAACTCCGTTGGTATATTTCATGGCCCCTGGGCTTTTCACTCTCTTCGGTTGGCTGATAGCAGAGGTACGTAAGCTAATATAGTGAGAAGGGTGTGAAAGTGACCTGTCCACGCTAAGGGCTCAACGAAGTTTTGTGGAATCTTTTTTAACAGGGCGAAGGGTGTTGATCCTGATCAAGATCCTTTAAACGACCATTTGCGCGGGAGGTACTCAGCGATTGATGTTGGCAGACACGGGACATTTCGATGGGTTGGAAACTCTGCCGGGAGGCGGGTTGTATGGTCTTTCAGGCCTTCCTACTAGAATGAGTGAAGTCAATTCCCTGGACCGTCTCCTCCCGGCGCTCACGACGGTTCCTAACCAAACCAAACAGATTGTCAGATCTGAAGCCTTGGATTTCGCTTCTTCCCCTGGTTCAGAATTCAAGAATTCATTGTAAAGTGCATCACATTCCTCATCCCAGGATGGGATATAACTGCGACGACAGCCACGTGGGATGGTCTTCTTTGCTATCTTAATAAAGAGATTACATAGTGCTGTGTAGGAATTGTCCAGGTTGGAGGAGGTAGGTGTCGGAAGGTTGGGCACTTTCGAATCCACCAGAGGGGATATGTGTAAATATGGGTCAAGCAACTCTCACCAGGATCGTAGCCAGGATAAGGGTGATATTTCAGATTGGGGCTGAATTTTTAGGAGGCAAATTTTAGAAAACGGGTGCAGATTTTTTTTTTTTGCGGACCCTTTCATGTGTCAGGAGTCATTTTGAGTCATTTTAATTATTTTTGGGGTATATCTTTGCCTTTTTATTTTGGGGGACGCTACTCGCCCACCTCCTGACTGCTATAGTTGCAAAGGCAGGAACCTTCCGGGTGTTCTGTAAATGCCGAAAATCGTGTAACCCGCAATGCATCATCTTAAATTGAAAACTCTAAAAGACTTCTTAGCAAGTGGGCGGTAACTTTAGGAGGGGGCATTATTTACGCCAGGGAGAAATGGAGGATTTGAGCTAGGGGAATACGAAAGAAAATTGTAAGCAAGAGGTGCGAATATGAAAGTCATAAACATTTTAATCAAGTGGAGGGGGGAACGTAAACCATTTAATGGCAAAATCTCATAAAATTAGAGGGAATGCCAAAATTTTTTAACAGAATCGAAGGGGGAACGCGAAATTTTTCAACGAAAACAAGTTGAAATCCCCCATTCCTCCCCTGGCGTAAATAATGACTGCTCCCTTATAAAAGTATACAACGTGGGACCTAAAACTCAACTATAGAATTGTATAAACTAATAATAATAACGAAATTCATCATTCAGCTTCAGACGGTAGGAAAGTGACATGTCGAACATGTTTGTGTACGATATTAGTAATGTATTAAAATTCAGTACGGAAAAGAACGTGTTTGACCTTTAACCCTTGTTTAAGAAATGTTAAGGTGAATAAAAGAACAAAAAGTTACAAAATATGTGTTGTACTGTTATATTAGCAACTTTATATTACCACTTTGTCCCCCTTTCATAAGATACATGAGCAATAATCCTGAATTTGTTACTCCAACCCTTAAAAATTG
Source organism: Ophioderma brevispina (assembly GCA_023653785.1). NCBI lineage: Eukaryota > Metazoa > Echinodermata > Ophiuroidea > Amphilepidida > Ophiodermatidae > Ophioderma > Ophioderma brevispina. The sequence continues at coordinate 19,444 of JAMKCH010076992.1, read as the reverse complement.
ACACAATATTCAGGTGCACTGACCCTTTATCTAAAACAGGTCAGTACGCAGCTGGACAAGTAATTCAGATTTTACAACACCACTTTTCATATATCCCAAACATTGTATGTATGATTCTGAACTCAAAAATCGTAATAATCTTTCCGAGCCATGTCCTCCAAATTTTGAGGCCGTGGGTTCCTGACTAATCTGTAATTGAGTCTTCTATCAGTAGATATCAAACATAAATAAGTTTTTCAAAAGTTTGAGAAGCGCAAGGCTCATTGAATTTTCCGTCATTTTGCCAATGTTTCGCCCTGTTTTGAAAACATGTTTCGCTTAACTTACAGCTCAAATTTCATTTTTCTATTCTGGTCTTTTGGGTTTTCTTTATGACCCTTCACATGTGGTAATAAATTTCGTGTAAACATTCCCACCTAAAAGGGGTTTCCTTTGGGGTTCCAAGGAACCCCCCCCCCCCCCCTTGGGCCTAATCGGGAGTGAACACCCCCTGGTCCTTTAAGTGTTTAATACAAAATAAATTACAAACAAACTATGACGTCATAAATAAGGCATGTATGCGTACAAAACGGCGTGAAAATGATATTTGCAATTTTCTGGACAAAAAACATTTGTCATTCGCCAACACTTTAGAGGCCAATAGCCACGTTGGAATCTGATATTCCTAACATTTTTGGTTAAAGGACTTTTATGTCAAAGGAAAGAAGAGGGACCAAGCTATTCATTGGTACCAAAATTAGTTCTGGGGTAAAGTCTGACTCCATGCTACTTTGTGTTGTGGGCTGGCGGGTTTGTAACTTCTTTCCTGAAGCGGATGGTTACCACCCCTCCCATCACCTTTTAAATATTACCTATACCCCTGTGGTTGTTTGTTTTTGCACATTAGATTAAATCATTTGGGCCCAAGAAGGGGGTTTGGTACAAATGTACATAAATCTCGCCAGATTGAGGACTTACCAACAGATAAATAAACTGTCCGTGCTCATATGCTGTTGTCATCTACCTATGTTGAAAGGGGCATTCGTTTCGCCAACAATCGTCCGGTATGAAGTCATCATGACGTCCTATGTTGAGGAAGTACGAAAATACTGATATAGGATGGAAATGATTATTTCGCAAATTTTTAGCGACTCAAACACCTTATTTAGCTCTTAACATGCTGTCATTATCTACAACTATTCATTTCCTCCCATCAAATAGAGTCAAAACGCCTGAAATCTATTTTCCTAACCTTTTTGGCGATAAATTGAATTGTTTTCACTGTGTGTGTCTATGGAAATGGCAGTTTTTGCTGTATATGCGAACTTTATGACGTCCATTCTATGTGTATGTTGGTACTCATTTTGGGGTATCAATGGAAAGAGGAGGAACCATAGCTATCTATTGGTACCAAACTCAAGTGTCTGTGATGTTCCTGTGTTTGAGTTAGGCATGTTTTGTACTTCTCTTCCGGAGGGGGGTGGTTAGGCCACCCCCCTATCCATCACTTTGGGATCACCCTTGTATCTTACTATACCCCGGTGGATTTTGTTTTTGGTTGTGATTAAAGGCGCGTAAACATATCAATTGACATTACATTAACTAATTTGGCACCAAAAAACGGGGGTTTTAGCAAGCCTAGGAAAAACTGAAGGGGGGTGGTACCACCCCCCCCCCCCTTCGGTAGACGAGGGTTATGTACCGTTTTCATGTTCGTCTCCTTAAACAGATTAGAAAAAGTATCTATTTGCTACTTCCACCTTTAGTTAAATCGCCATATACCTCAAATGGTTCAAGGTCATCCCCGGGCAATAATTATTACCCAATGCTCAGATTTGTTGAAAACTGGTGAATACGTTGTTTGTATTGTCCCACAGGATGGAGGTGGGATCCAACATGCAGTGGTGCCGCTTTGTGTTGGCAATTACATAGCAAAGTGCAGCAAGGGTCTACATGGTCTACGGGCGTCACCAAAACCTTCGTGGATGTCGCACTGGTGATATCACCAATCATTCAAATGTCATTTTTTCTGTTTCAGTATGACACAAGTATCATTTAAACCACTTTCCAACACCATCGGAGCATTACCCCCAGGGTAGCCTTGAACCATTCTGGGGGGGGCTATACCGCTTTACTAAAGGTTGAACCTAGGCGAATATGTAACTTTGTCTAATCCTTATGACGAGACGAAAGCGTTAGTGTACATTTAACACTTATGCATAAGGGGTTGTGCACTTCCGTTAGTGCTAAAGGGGGGTTCCTAGGGACCCATATCATTATATAACCACTTTCCCAAGGAATTTTTAGATGAAATCCACCACATGTTAGAAGGATTTCAAGACATCACAATAAGAATAAAAACTGAAAAAAATTGTTCAGTAAGAAATTGGGCAAAACATTATTTTATTTGGCGTCAAAATGTGCGAAAGAACACTAATTTGTTTCTTGCATTTTCTACGGCATGAATCACCTAGACTTTTGCTGATTGCTTTAATTGGTGTAGGATGACTATATTTAACATATTAAGCACACTTAGACATGTCGCAATGCCTTTTATATTTGTTAGGTTTATACTTGTATAATTTTTACCATAGGTTCCTACAGTAAACCGCTATACGATGTATATTAAAAATATTATGACACCAATGGGCCTACTATACTTTCCAAGAAATTTTTTGATTAATTATTTCCTTTGTTTATGTCACTAGGTGTATGCTTATGGAAAATCAGAATCACAGTAACTCTATTAAGATTTTTAATTTTTTGTCATGGGTACTTCCGTTAGTGGCATAAGGGGGGGGGGGGGGGGGGGGGGGGGGGCTCCTAGGGACCCATGCTAATTAACGCAAAAACGGCGCGATGGATTTGAATTTTTTTTTGCAACAATGCAAGCGCAACTACAAGTTAGACAATACAAAAAAATATAAACCAAATATATTGCATCGTTAAAAAACGCCGGCCCAAAAACCAAAATGGGTCCTAGGAACCCCCCCCCCCTTATGCAGTTAAGTGTTAAAGCCACAATTTGAACTCGATTTTAAAATTTTTTCCCTGTACTTAACATTTTCCCCTTTGAAAAAAGGGGGACAGATCTGACAATTTAACCCCCATCATTTTCTGACAGTTTTTAGCCCTATTGAAATCCAATAGCAACAAAATCAATTTACAAGAAATCAACACCAAACCACACTATAACCTGCGTATCTCCGTTTACAATACACAATACAAGTAGTCTCCTGTCTATCTATTTTTTTTCTACTCTAGTTTGTGTCAATGGGCGTATTTATTTTCGTTATGACAGCGACGAACCATATTATTTGGTTTTGTTTTTCTTTACATAGGGCGAAAACATGTGGATCCGAGGTTACACAATCAGGGCCCATTTTATAATTTAATATTTGTGGAATCTGGAAGGCATCAAGGAACTTCGGTTCCTTGGTGTATGTGCCGGTGCGTTTTTCATAGATACACTATAGAAGATTCAACCCATCGTGTCACCTCTAGTCTTTCCGAAGGAGGGGCATTGAAATGAGGGGCGTGTGCTGTGGTTGGAAATTAAACTCGGGATTAAACTTTCCAAGCTAAATCTATTGAAACAATGTAGTCCGATATCAAGAGAAATCAATTCTATGCTTAATGAAAGCATCAAGTCAGCTGACGCGCATTTGTAGCCACAAAAACATAGCTCTCAAACTTGTGTCTAATCGCTTGTTCAGTGGTATTCAATGTAACAGGTGAGTTGAATATTACTGCATAGAGCGCCGTGGTTTTGGATACAAGGAACACAAAAGCCTTTGAAATGATGGCAACCATGAAAAGCCATTGTGTGATTACTCAATTCGTTCATGAACAGGTGGGAAATCGGCCCTGTTTTCTTTTTCTGCCTCACCTCCCAACTAATCGAGGCGGTCTGTCCAAAACTTTTCCTCTGGTGAAACGATGTGTTGAATCTACGTATAACAACTCCACACTTACTTTGTTTTAAACGAAGCTTAAGTTTGGTGATCATACAGCCCTATTCATGTCTATGTGTACATTCACGATGTGGTGTGTTACTCAAGTCTAGTAAGAAGTGTTTCCATATTATTTATGTCTAATATTATTATTTAAAAAACATATATAACAAATGTTGTACAGAGCTAGAGCTGGTGTTGAGGTCACATTTTTGAGAACGACAAAATACTAACACAGGAAAGAAAATACAAATGGTACGTGATTAAGAGTGCAATGAAACGAAAACGTGGAGAATAATAGCAAACGTCCTATCGAGACCTATAAACCTATGTGTAAAGCACTGGGTTCGTTGCTTACAAGCGATTAGGAGTAGTCTACACACGAGGAGATCGTAAAACAATGGCGAACCTTTGGTAAAGGTTATACTTTTGATGAAGACCATAAAAAACGGATTTCGCCTTCTTTATTTTATTATTATTGTTATTGTTGTTGTTGTTGTTATCACTATTTTTTTCTCATATATTCCTTGATAAGTGTTCCGTGTAAGACCTTACTAGTTTCTATTACTCCGTTATGCTTATTGCGTTATTCCACAAAAGTAAGAAGTCTAGTAAGAAGTGCCGCTAGAACGTCTTATTATTTCGTATGCGGTGAACTTAACTATTCCTGTAACATCAAAATGGACCATTTTAATTTAACACTCGTCTACCTGAGCCATTTTGTAACAAAACTGCCGAAGGAGGGGTGGTTGCCACACCCCTGTGATTTCCGTTACTGAATATTAGATCTGAGAGGGGCGTGTCTTTCCATTGGTTTCAAAATAAGTACCAACATTCCCAATACGACGTAACTATGACGTCATAAGTTGAGAAAAAATATGAAAGTATAGTGTGAAAAGTTCAAATCCTTCTTCATGTTAACACTTGGGTGTATTTCGGGAGGTTCACAGTGACCCAACATTTTTTGCGCCATCTTTTACGGTAAATTATTTTTGCCAAAATTGTATGTACACACACTGGCCAAAAGTATTGCAACATGCAGAAAACGATATCCTTGATCACATTTCAAATTATACCATGGTTTCTTGACCACACATTACGTATTAAATCTCAAAGTTGTCTTTCATACAGATGCTATTCCCCAGAATCCAAGAGGTTCAACAAAGTTTGATGTGATTGTCATGTTCCCTAAATATGGCGGAATAAAGGAACTGTGAACGATAACTTGCCGACTGCACTCCAGAAGGAATACAGACACAGAAACAAAAGAAATGGCCTCAAAATAACCGCTCAATAAATTCTACTGGTTCGGAGTGGTTGTGTGGACTGAAAATGATATGAAGTCAATGGAAGACAGTGGTCTTTAAAAAATGGGGAAATTCGGAGACATCCGAAATGCAATTCGAATGATAAATCACGTTGTGGAAGTAAATCGTGTCTAATTTCGCGTTCAAATTGCATGACAAAACAGCATGATGTCAACAGTGCGATTAAACAGTTGCTTTCAAGTTATCACGGACCTCTTTCTTGTCTTCAATCTTCAATCTTCAGTGGTGTGATCCCTATACAGCTTAATTCGCTAAACTGGGATTTGGTGCATTTGATTTTGTCATCAGATTTCCTGAGTCCAACGGTGATGGACGGGCTCCCGTCTTTTACTGACGATATCGTAATTGCGGCCCATACAACCACTCCGATTTGTGCCTAAACATTTAGAGTAGACTCTGACAAACCCGTACAATTCATTTAGCGACTATTTTGCAGTAATTTTTGACGTTCCTTTTGGAGTACAATCCGCAAGTCATCATTAGCCAGCTACTTTATCGCAATATTAGTGAAAATGATGATCAAATCAAACATTGTTCGCACTATTTGATTTTAGTAAACAGCATCTGTTTGAAAATCATAACTTTGACAATTTGTTTTGCTTCCTTATCGCACTGGGAGTAACTTTTTTATGGAAAAAGTCCTTCGGGAAAGTGTTTTTCCTTTTTCCTTTTTTTGTTTGGGGGGGGGGCGATTTTTTCTGTTATGTGGTCGTGCAAAAAAATCCACCGGCCAAGGGGTTTCAGAGGGGGTCCATGTCTCTCCCTCCCCCCCCCCCCCATAAACACACGGCATTGTGCAAGACATTATATGCCTACTATCAGTCCAGACGGACGTTCTTTGAATTGGTGGCAACTTCTTGCACTGGCTTTTGTTTTCATTAGTATAGTTGGGTTTGGAAATATTTTCTGTAGTGGCAATGGTTCAAGTTGTGATGTTCATATTAAACACTAGATTTTTAGTTATAAAGAATACAACTGAGGTCATTCCAGCAGGTTATATAAGACAAAAGTTTTGAAAATCTAAGAAAAGAAATGTGTATAGAAGTTAGTGAATGGAGAGTCACATTAGAAAATGACAAGGAAAAAGACAGGTAATTACACTGATAAAAAGAGGATTTAATAGCAATCAAGATCGGAACCGGACGCAAAGACAAATTGAGAGAAGAGTATAAAAAACATGCATACCATCATCCTCATTTGGGTGCCAAAACAAAGAAAAGTCGATTTGCGTATATGATTTGTAGGAAAGGCCATTTGCTTCAAACTCTATTTGGTTTTCAACCTATTTTTTAATGTCTTCTTTCATCACAATCTTCTATTCTAAAGACCGAAACAAACGAAATTTTACCGAAAATTTCCTGACGACGGTTGCACTCACATAACAATATATTAAAAATAATATAAAGTCTGTTTTTTCTTCTTTTATTTCACCGGTAACATTAAAGTAAATAAAAAAGTGTTGATTGTCCTGACCCTCTGTACAGATTGTCTGCTGTTAACAACTTATATAGTTGTGTGTGGATCAATTTCCGTACCGGGGAGCAGCATAGATTTCATTTCTCAGTATATCTAAGTTTATGTAGATATATATACTGTATCATTATATAGATCGATCTTAAAAATCCGATAGATATATGAAATAATATATGACTGTATCCTCGCAAAATGACATTAGGTCCCACGTTTTTTTCTCTTTAGTCAGCGTATATTGCGAATATACAAAACGATGAAAACCTCCAATCATTTTCCTTGAAAATGAATGTATGTTTTCCCTTTTATATTATGTTAAAACTCGCGCGTTCAATGTATATTTGTGGAGAGCCAAATCTGGGATATCGATGCGCCATATTTCCTTCGCCTGTATTGATTGATTTAATACAAAAAAAAAACCACCCCCCCGTTTCGGAATAACAAAACGCATTTACTGAAAGCCGACTTTTTTTCGTACCTGTTCATTGGGTAAAACGCATCATTGGTCTCTATTGTGGTTTTTGTGAATTTATTTAAAGATTCATTGACGTTGATGCACGGATAATTGCTGAATGAAGAAGTCAATATTTTTGCCAGAAATGTATCTTTTAGATTGTTTAGTTATGTGGTTTGTATGATCAGCATCAGCAATAAAGGAATATATACTAGCGGATACTTTTATAGTCAAAATAAGTTGTATGAGCTAGGCATCTTAATAATGTAGACTTTGGTCCACATTGATTTGCCACTTTTTTAAAGATTTTCATCTCTTTCTTCCATCAAGGATATCAGTATATATATATATATATATATATATATAATATATATCATATATATATATATATATATGGAACCTCGATTTTTTTACAAAAGCAACAAAGAATTACAAATACTTACTTGAGCATATACCGTTTGCAGGTATAGCTTCCTAGACAATCACCAACACTACTGTGTCACAAATATCAAAATTGGGGGCACTCTTCAAAAAAAAGGGGTATTATATTGCTTTAATTTTTTCACAATAATAGGGTAAAACCTATGTCCTTTGTAGATAGCGAAATAAGGCAGTTAATGCAACACGCCGGCTTTTGATACTAATGCAGCTAATGCTCAAACCCCGTAGGCGCAAGTGCATTTGACAACATTCAGTGCGAGTGCATTGATTGTCGTGTATGAACAATATAAATTAATCCACCCGCAAGCAAAATGAATCAAGTCTAATACGTAACGATCTCTGATGGGGAAAAATGCGGACAGTACGGGAGAATGTTCAACACTATTAAAGCACTCCGCATTTTTATCTGATCTGCTGCTATTTATTGGAGGTATATGATGGGGGAAAATACAGAAAGACTTGCCTTTTCGACTAATAAGCCATTTTCGACTAATAAGAAACAATTTTTAAAGATAAACCTGGTTTATCAAAACGCTATGGGCCGGTTTCTTGAAAAAAAGGCCCACTAGATTAAATAGACTTAAATACAGGCTACTTCAGTCTCAAAGTCCAAGTCTTCAAGCTCAGCCAGGCTAGACGTCTCAAACATACAGGGTGTCTCAGAAAGAGTTACACCCTAACTATAGGCGACCAATACTTCAAAAGTAAGTATCACATTTGAGAAATTTAAAAAGAATCTTTAACCACAATTACTTTCTAACATTTTAATGTAAATATCACTCGATTCGGTTCAGTAGTTTTGAAGAAATAAGCGATTATGTAACACATGTCAATGGACACTTCCTTCCAAGTTTGCTCACAATAATGCAGATTTGATGTTAACTACCGTTGAATACTCGTGTTATCTGTTCAAGCTGTCTTCTTTTAATTCCCGAAGAACCGGCCTTGTTTAATATTTTGTGAGTTCAATGCCATTTTGTTCGTTTCATTATAGTAATAAAGAATTACCATGACAATTTTAACAAAAATCCAACAAGAAAAAACAAACATGGGAATGATCATCTTTATTAGAAAACAACTAACACAGTAGCCTATGGAAAAATGTCAACCTTGAGCATGTTTCTTTCACATATAAAACTCTCACAGAGGAAATACAACGTTATCACACAAAGATACCAGATAAACTCACCAAACGACCAACTTTTTAACATGTGGTAACCCGAACAAAAAAAAAATAGTTCCCCAAATCCCAAAATCCGTCAAAACTCCTTTAGTCGGTACGCCTAAGTGTGGGCAAATCGATGTGAAATTGATGCGCGCGGAGTAAATTGTTTCCAATTTACTGTTCAAATGCCATCTACTGTACTTTAAGAAATCATGCATGTCTAAAATGTAAGTCATGAAATTCAAACACGTTCTTAATATAACTAATGCATATTCAGGTCAGGTTAGGTTTCATTTTTAGGGCCTACTACTGGTATCCTGGTAACCCCTGTCCCAGGGCGGAGTTGTCGGCGGCTAAACCGTCACCCCAACGGATTTCTAAGGAAATCTGATGAGGAGGGTAGCTGGTTACCCTGGTAGAATGAAAAAGAAGATCTACCTACAAGGGCGTCAGCTCTGGAGAGCTAATGGCGGCCATCCAGCACATGCTGGTTTGCATGATGGGGTGGTTGCTGAAAGGCTAGGCCCACCGCCGAAAACTGTGGATTGACGTTAGGAAGGGCATTCGGTCAATTATCGTTTGCTCCTAGAAATCATCACACAGCAGTATTGCTGAGTGTGAGGTGTATTCCGCCACTCCCGTTAGCGGGGATAAAACCGAATTTAAAACTTTGGTTTAACTAAACTAACTTAAAGCACTCTTTCAGATTCCATGCAATAAAATAGCCCTCCCAAGATCTTACTGCAGCCAGGTTTGTGGTGTATAATGGTGTGTGTCTGTTAACGTGGATGAGCGTATGCGTACATGCACGAGCATCGGTTTTAGATTACGTGCGAATACCCTTGATTACACTAAAACTCAGAAAATTAATCTGAAATATGACATCGTTATCTCTATGTAATTTGCTGCATTCAGAGAAAGTAGAACTCGCTTTGAGAGAGTATGTGGAACGCTATTCTGAGCTTCCTAATGTTGGTGTCATTAAACTAATAAAAAGAAGAGGAATATCAAATATCACCACTAGACCTTGATAAATATCTTACAATAGAAACGCATTTCTATTTATAGTCAGCTGCTCTCACGCGGTACGTGTTGGACATTATCTCTATAAGCAGATATTTTGGGCTTAAATTTATATGAACGGCTGTAGCAGAAAATTTTTAAATTACACTTTCGAGATCAGTACTCAAACAAGACTACATGAAGCTACAACACTCGATAAAATGCTGTCATAATGGCTGCGGTAATGCCTACTGTTATTCCTAGTTTTATTTATTTTATTTATTTATGTATTTATTCATTTATTTATCATTTAATTTCTTATTTCTTTATTTTTTTTAAATTTATTTTAGGAACAATTCTGTTTTCGTTAAGGGTTAACAAAATTGGTAAATATAACGAGTGGGATTTTTTTCGCCGAAATTTGTTGTTAATTGTCTGATTTTTTTTCATACAAAAAAAATCGGCGAAGCCGTTAATGAGTGCATCTTAGTGAGGTCCCATGGACCTCCCCCCCCCCTGACCCTAACTGACATTATCTGAGAAAATTTTTAAAAAATCAAATAAGTCAACCAATTTTTTGCTGAAAAATGTTCACATATAAGTAAACAATTATTAGTAACATTAAAATAATTAACCCGTTACTGTACAAAGTCTATGGGAAAATGACATGTATTTTGCAATACCCGTAAAAAAAATACAGGATTCCCAAAAACTGCAAGTTTTTATGTTAAATATCTGTAAATTGAGTCTTCTATAGTAGATATCAACATAAAATAAGTTTTCAAAAGTCTGATGTAAGCGCAAGGCTCATTTGAATTTTCCGTCTTTGCCCATTTTTTTCGCGCCGTTTCGCCGAAATTTGTTGTTAATTGTCTGATTTTTAAATGCGCTTATTCTCATACAAAGAAATCGGCGAAGCCGTTAATGAGTTAATTAGTGACCCCCCCCCCCCCATGGGCACTAACTGAAGTCATCTGTGAAAATTTTTAAAAATCAAAGAACCAAAGCAATTTTTTTTGTTGAAAAATGTTCACATATAAGTAAACAATTATTAGTAACATTAAAATAATTAACCCTTTATGTGCTGTGATGAAAACAAACACTTTCATCGCGGACATTCCTAAACCGTTACTGTACAAAGTCTATGGGAAAATGACATGTATTTTGCAATACCCGTAAAAAAAATACAGGATTCCCAAAAACTGCAAGTTTTTATGTTAAATATCTGTAAATTGAGTCTTCTATAGTAGATATCAACATAAAATAAGTTTTCAAAAGTCTGATGTAAGCGCAAGGCTCATTTGAATTTTCCGTCTTTTTGCCCATTTTCGCATGTTTTGAAAACAATGTTTCGCCTCTTATTTACAGCCCAAATTTCATTTTCTATTCCTGATTTGGTGTTTTCTTTATGACCCTTTACATGTGGTATATATTTCGTGTAAAAATTCCCACCTAAAAGTGGTTTCCTTTGGGGTTCCAAGGACCCTCCCCCCCCCCCCCCCCCCTTGGGCACTAACGGGAGTGAAAACCCCTTGGTCACTTAAGTGTTAATATCAAAATAATTACAAACAAACAATGACGTCATAAATGAAGGCATGTATGCGTACAAAACGGCGTGAAAAATGATATTTTGCAATTTTTCTGGACAAAAACATTTGTCATTCGCCAACATTTAGAGCCAATAGCCACTTAGAAATCTGATATTCCTAACATTTTTAGTTAAAAAGGAACTTTTATGTCAAAAGAAAGAGGAGGACCATAGCTATTAATTGGTACCAAAAGTTTCTGTGGTATTCTGACGCCATGCTAGGCTTGTGTTGGGCTAGGAGTGTTTGTACTCCTTTCAAGTAAGTCTCCTGTCATATCTATTTTTTCTTCAATTAAATTTGTTTTCTACTCTAGTTTGTGTTGCATGGGCGTATTTATTTTCCGTTATGACAGCGACGTAACCATATTTTTGTTTTGTTTTTCTTTACATAAGGGGCGAACATGTGATCCGAGGTTACAAAATCAGGGCCCATTTTATAAATTTAATATTTGTGGAAATCTTGAAGGACATCAAGGAACTTCGGTCCATGGGGATGCCGGGGCGTTTTCATAGATACACTAACAACCTCCTATACTTACTTTGTTTTAAACGAAGCTAAGTGTAGATCATACAGCCTATTCATGTCCATGTGTAAATCACGATGTGGTGTTACCAAAGTCTAGTAAGAAGTATTTCTATATTATTTTATGTAAAATTATTATTGAAAAACATAAGATAACAAATGTGTACAGAGCTAGAGCTGGTGTTGAGGTCACATTTTGAAGAACGACAACATACTAACACAGGAAAGAAAATAATGGTACGTGATAAAGAGTGTAATGAAACGATAAAGTGGAGAATAATAGCAAACGTCCTATCGAAACCTATAAACATATGTGTAAAGCACTGGATTCGTTGCTTACAAGCGATTAGGAGTAGTCTACGCACGAGGAGATCGTAAAACAATGGCGAATCTTTGGTAAAGGTTATACTTTTGATGAAGACCATAAAAAACAGATTTCACCTTCTTTATTTTATTATTTTCGTTATTGTATATTACTAATTTTTTTCTCATATATTCCTTGATAAGTGTTCCGTGTAAGATGTTACTAGTTTCTATTACTCCGTTATGCTTATTGTAAGCATAGTACGAAAGTGTCTCTAGAATGTCTTATTATTTCGTATGCAGTGAACTTAACTATTCCTGTAACATCAAAATGAACCATTTTAATTTAACTCTCGTCTACCTGAACCATTTTTGTAACAAAACTGCCGAAGGAGGGGTGGTTGCCACACCCCTGTGATTTCTGATCTGACATTAGAGCTGAGAGGGGCGTTTTTTTTTTTTTTCCATTGGTTTCAAAATAGGTACCGACATTCCAATACGACGTAACTATGACGTCATAAGTTGAGAAAAATATGAAAGTATAGTGTTCAAAATTCAAATCCTTCTTCATGTTAACACTTGGGTGTATAAGCGGGGGTCAACGTTGACCCAACATTTTTTTTTGCGCAATCTTTTACGGTAAATTATTTTTGCCCAAAATTGTATGTACACACACTGGCCAAAAGTATTGCAACATGCAGAAAACGATATCCTTGACACATATTGATTTCAAATTAGCCAGCTACTTTACTCGCAATATATAGGGAAAATGATAATCAAATCAAACGTTTTTCGCACTATCTGATTCTGGTAAACAGCATCTGTTTGAAACTCATATAACTTTGACAATAGTTGCGTAATGTGTAGTCTGGCGCTATTCAAGATTTGTTTTGCACCTTCAGTCGCACTGGGAGTGACTTTTTTATGGAAAAAGTCCTTCGGGAAAGTGTTTTTCCTTCTTCCTTTTTTGTTTTTGTTTTTGTTTTTGTTTTTTTTTTGACGGCCGATTCCACCGGCAAAGGGGTTTCAGAGGGGGTCCATGTCCCCCTTATACACTAACGGTATTGTGCAAGACCTTATACTATCAGTCCAGACGGACGTTGTGTGGGAATTGGGTGGCATATTCTTTCAACTGGCTTGTTCAATAGTACCTGGGTTAGAAAATAGTTTTCCATAGTGCGGTGTCCACTTGTGATGTTCATACAGAACAATAGATTTTAATGAGCGTAAGAAACTAAATAAAAACAATGAAATTACCAATTATTGTATATATTTCACGTTCATTTCCCTAAAATTTGAAGATCATACAGTATCATTCTCTCCCAGATGATTGATGGCTTCAACCGCTCGTGAGAAGATGATCATCTCTGATTAATCATTCGCCTAGGATTCAATATTTGGATGACGCGTAGCAGATGTGCCGTTGACTTTCAATTCTATTCAAGATGCTTTTCCTATATCATATTTTGCCTTCTTGAGCTCTTAGTGTGTTATTTTTAAATTTATAAAGAACTACAACAGAGGTCATTCACAGCAGGTTATAATGAAAAAATGATATTGAAAAATCTAAGAAAAGAAATGTGTATAGACGAAGCTGATGTAGTGGTCACAGATGACAAGGTAAAAACTCAATAAAGAAATATAATTACAATGATTAAAAAAGAGGGATTTAATAGCAATCAAAGACAAAAAGGAAGAAAAAGAAAGAAAAAGACAAATTGAAAGAAGAGTATAAAGAAACATGCATACCATACATCATCATGCGAGTGCAACAAAGTCTATCTGCGTATTTGTCATTTGCGTTCAAATTTATCTTGTTTTTTATTTTTTTAATGTCTTCTTTCATACCAAATTTTCTATTTTGATTTAAGAATAGCTTATTGTTCTTACAAGACAAAGCAACAACGAAATTTTACCGAAAATGTCACTTACGACTGTTGCACTCACATGACAATAAAGTAATATAAATTCTGTTTTTCCTCTTTTATTTCACCGGTAACATTAAAAGTAAACTAGAATTTCGCGGTTTTCGGCTTTCTAGGTTTCAGGTTTTGCTGGCTAGTTGGGGACTGGTTGGGGGGGGGGAGGCTGGTAAATTGTGCGTTGCCAGTGGATTAATGTTGGCGGCGGTTGCGATGCTTATCGGTCGCTCTGAGCCATTTGTTGATAACTGAGGTTGGCTGGAATTTGTATGTTGAAATGAAGCAGACGTTTTCCTGCAAGTTGTTTAGATTTGTTTGAATTGATGTCAAAGATGAATTGTAATTCCGTGGCTGCATGTTCGGGCGACTTGCAAGTTTTTTAGGTTGACTGTTAACTGGAATAAGTTGGACGCATCTATCTTATCTATCTTCCAATCATTACATCACTCAGTAGTAGAGTATTGTTGTACTCGGTGAAAAAGGTGCTTGGTCACAGGAACAAAGATCAACTAAGTGTGCAGGAACAAAAGACTGGTGCAAGTAAAAAGAAGGTCCGTGTGGCTAGCTAGCGGAGTGTGAGTGGCTTCAGGCGACTCCAGAAAATCTCCAGTGACTGAGCTGAACCCAGTAAAGCTGGTAGGGGTGTTCCAGATGCAGATGACACTTGGAAAAAAAAAATGTGCTGGTAAGAGAATTCTACAGTGGTGCTGTTGTCGCTGTTGGTGGTGGCCCCTAGTTTGGTCTGATATATACACACATGCAAGGTTTGTAAGGTGAATGGATGTCCAGAATTGAAGCTGTAAGTTTTCTTGACAATTGCTTGGAATATGACGCCATGGGTTTACAATAATGAAATTTCATTCGCGAACAATTCCTTTCGTTTTTGTTTACTTATATTATATTCTTTGTTTATTTTGATTTTTAATTTATAATGTATATATTTTTATTCATATTGTTTATTTTGTTTTTAATTATGTAATTGTATATGTGTTCATTTCTTATTTATTATTTAGTTTTTATTTTACCTATTTAGTCATCTTTAATTTGTTTATTTCAAATTTTTATTGTAACGATTTACTTTATTAATATTTGTATTTATTCAAAATTGTTGGTTTTTAATTTTGTAATTGTATTTGTGTTTATTACTTTGTTTTATTTTACTTATTTAGTCATCTTTATTTTGTTTAGTGTTAATAATTTAAATTTTCATTTTAATGATTTATATTATTAATTTTTTTGTGTATACGGCTTTGATTTGATTAATTTTTAAAATATTTTTTATTATCATCCCGTTATTTGTACATTTTCTTACCATTGTGGCTTTATTTTTATATAATTTGTCGTTTTATTTAGTGTTATTTCTACTGATTTTTTAAAATTTATTTGGGTTCCATTTATTCATTTTATATTTCTATTCCTTTTTGGGAAGGCGCTATATTATAATATCTGTAAGTTAAGTTATTGTTTCGTTTTTTATTTTAACGATTTATTGTAATGATCTTATAAGAGTAGGGCTACACGGATTGGATTTGCGTTTGAATTTGAAACTATTTTGATTATTTCTCATCCGTTTTAGTATTAGTTTTCGCTTGATTGATTTTTAATTTGACTGATCTTTTCTTATGTCCTTCAGTTGGAGTTGATCATTTTATGTATGTTAATTTCTTTTGTTAGGGCTTAGGCTAGTATGACTTTTGTGATCGGCACTCACAGAAAAAAATTCTGTTACACCCAAAAACAATAAATTTTTAAAAAAGTACAATAAACAAGAAAATAACCCCCACCCCCACCCCCCCCCAATGGATTTCGAACCATATAAAACAGATCCTAATTAATTAAACAATGTACAGAGGACAGAGCCACAGGGCCATGAGTTAAGGGTAAAACGTTTCAGGGGCTAATTAGTAGTTGTTGTAAACGTGTCGCAGTATGTAGTGTTACGGGGCGATTTGCAACAATGGATGCATTGGTGAATTTGTAAAAAAGCTCCTCCATGTACCCACCGCTACGCTCTAGCTTGACACGTTCATAGCCGGGCGCAATATGGAGTGTCAAGTTAGAGTGACTCGAAATGGAACGCTAGTACCACGGTTTGTGTACTTACCCAACTACCCTACCCAACTGAGGCCGGTGCTTAAATCCAACATTTTGAAAACTTATTTATGTTGATATCTATTCTAGAGGACCCAAATTACTTATATTTAACACAAAACTAGCCGTTTCAGGTAATCCGGTATTTTGTACGGGTGTGCAAAAAAATACACGGCATTTTCCCTAGAGTTTGTACAATAACGGTTTGGCAAACGTACATGTGAAAGTGTTTGTTTTCAGCAATATAAAAAGGTTTAATTATTTTTATTGTTAATATAATTGTTTACTTACGGTATGTGTGAACTTAGAGCAGCAAAATAAAAATTGCTTTGGTTCTCGGTTTCTTATTCTTATATTTTTTTAAATTATCTTCAAATGACTTCCGTAGTGCCCGGCGGGGGGTTCAATGGGACCCCCTCACTAATTAACTCATAACGGCCTGTCCGATTTTAATTATTTTAGTATGAAAAGAAGCCGCATGTAAAAAGTCAGGCAATTACACAAAAAATTCGGCGCAAAAAATCCCACGCGTTAAAGCGGCCAGCGCGACAGGGAAAACAAATTGGAGGGTCCCTAGAGCCCCCACCCAGGTCACGTAAGTGTTAAAGCGTGATAGCTGATCTCGTACATACTTCAAAAATCCAGTAAAAACACAAACCAAAACTTTCCATTTAAATAAAAGCAAACAAAATGTTACAAAAACCAAAGTTTTACCCAAAACAAATAAGCTAAAGCAGTTACCACGACAATTATAGGGGGGTCAAACACCCCAGCATGACAGCCAATTGCAGGTACCATTTTCACCGGCCGAAATTTTTATTTAACGAATTTACGGAGATCCGCCCGAACAAAAACCGCACACAAAAATGGCCCGAAGTTACACGAGTACCGAGCCGAGTAAAGTAATATACTTGATAATACCGATAATGAAAAATGTGATTGTCGGACTTCGCACGATTGTTATGCTGTTAAAACACAAGACAACTTATATAGTTGGGTGTGGATCGATTCCGTAACTGTGGAGAGCATAGATTCGTTTCTCACCTCGCGACAGTAGAAACTTTGTTTATTAAAGTGGCATAAGATATTCACTCGCAATACCTCAAAATAGTGGCATTGAAAAAATATGAGATCGATCCAAAATCACATAACGCAAAGGCAATAAGCGCAGTAAAGAATTAAAGAAACGAACCTATGAAAAAATGTACCGCTAAATCCAAGCAACTTTCCGTTTACGTGAAGAATGGCATTTCGGGAGGAGCGTTCAAAGCAGGATTAACAATCACAGGCAAATCGTTCAAACATGATAAGTACGAGAAAGAAACAGAACTATCCAAATACGTATGGAGACTGAATAGGAAACGTTCCCAATATACCATAGAATGGGAAATCCTAAAAAAAATCCAACACGCATAAACGCGAGTCTGGCCAATGCAACTTATGTATTGATGAAAAACTAGCTATACTTCAAATGAAGGACAAAAATCTGATCAACAAAAAATAAGAACTAATATCAAAATGTCGCCATTATAAGAAAACACACTGCAAGAAGAAGAAATGAACACCTTTGTCGGGTTTACCTGAATTAGCGAGAAATGCATTCATCGTGCGCTTCTCTGGACGCATGCGTTTACACCCTCACGCACACCTTTCTTGCGTTTAGCTTCACGCACGAACACGCATTTTTCCTCGGGAATCCAGACAAAACAAAACTACGCTCAGTTGTCTGATGAATGCCGTTATGCATGAAACTGCCAGTAACAACAGCTGAAAATTAAATGTTTTAGCGAAATATGCTGCATATATATATATATATATATATATATATATATATATATATATATATATATATATATATATATATATATATATATATATATATATATATATATATATATATATATATATCGTCGCTGGGCGGGAAAACCCTCATATGTAACTCCAGAGGTCAAATGCAAAAACCTCATATGTAAAAAGTGGGCCCCAGTGCTAAAACCTCATATATGTGCATTTTGGTCACATCGGGTTCTAGCTTGAATTTCATGCCAAATATGATAGTAAATCATATGGCACTTTATTTCAGAATTTGGAGTAAAATATTACCTAAATATATTTAGAAAGGAAAACCTTTCTTGTGTATGGCATTACAGCAAATTCAGTTTTTGGTGTCTCTCGAAAATGTTACATATGAGGTTTTGTCATGTAACCGTTTTTACTACATGCGAGGTTTTGCTTTTAAAGGTCAAATGCACATATGAGGTTTTTCCCGCCCAGCTACGATATATATAAACAAGTGTTGCAATTCCAGCATGTTATATGATATACTTCAGTGTAATTTCTAATACATAATATTTAAATCTTACAAATAAAGGCAATTTCTGGTGGATTTTCTAGGAAATGATATTTCCGCTCGGGAGAAATAGAGTTATCAAAACCATCTAACACCAATCACTTGCTACGTGATCGAAGGCATATCAGGGTAAGGTAAAGTCGTATCATTTCACACCATAATACCTTCAATTTCTCCAGATTAATCTGTTATTCCAGCGCGCTAGAAAGAGCTCTAACCGATGGAAGTTTACCTTAAGTAGATACGTGCTAGAAGATGGAATGTGGTGTCCGTTACAATTTTTTCTCAAAATATGTCAATATCACTGTGTTTTGAAATGATTGCTATACGCAACATCAATGTACAGTAGTACTCTTTTCCAAACTTAAATACAGCCCTGATAGTTACAATATGAGCTTCGTTCCAACTGCAATGTTATTGCAAGTGCTTAACAATAAGAGGAGAAAATGTAACATTTCCATCTCTATATACATCTAGAAAATTAAGTGCCTTTCTTTGAATTAAACAACGAAGACATTTCTAACATTTTTTTTGCCATGGGAAATTTATTTCAAAACTAACAAGAAAGAAATGATGTATTAATCGAAAATAAAATTAGGTCCCACGTCGATTTTAGTCCCACGTTCTATTTAGATTCAGCGTATATTGCGAATATACAAAACGAAGTAAAAGTTTTCAAACGAAACATTACCCAGGGAAGGTATTCACTTTCCAATACCCACGGAAGTCGCGCTATTCTCCAAGGAGTGGAAAGCGAGCAACCGATGAAAAACTCGAATCATTTTGTTGTAAAATTCATTTAGTTTCGTCAATATCCCAGAGGTGATTCAATGTATGTTTCTCCCCTTTTATATTATGTGGAAACAATTATTGAC
>JAMKCH010076989.1:0-17930 GCA_023653785.1 Ophioderma brevispina | reverse complement strand
TTTTTTTTGTATTAAAAACACAAAAAGCACAGTCAGTTTCATAGCCAATAGGGGAAAAGGGATCAGAGTGCCCCTTCAAAATTGTTTTTTCAGTTGAGGCATAACCCTGGATACACATATAACTCCATGTAATCTGCTTGGTCTCATGTTAGATGGTGACATCATGACAATTCTAAATTCACTCTAGCATTTTGTTTGCGCCGCCTTTATTCAGATCTCAGTGCATGTGTTTCTAGGCTGCAAAAGCAAGCGATGACCAGACCCCCTAACAAAACAGAGTATATCGTCGTGTTTGTATTTACACGCAATAGCTGCCATGTATAACAATAACTCTTAATTTATTTTCCCTTTAGTCAGTGGCTCTTGAGATGGTTCTTCAGGCAACTGTGTTCCATAAAGATCCATTTCAAGAGCTACTGACCAAAGACTTGGCATAATTAGTATGTTTGATGTTTGTTTTACATGTAGCTCAAAATATCTGCTATGTTCTTGTTATTTTGATAACAAGAATGCAGTTTAATTGTTTTAAAGCAACAACTTGTCATGTTCTTTGTGTTCCACAAATTATTGCACTTTTTTCTTTGCAAATTCTTTTTGACATTTTGAAATTCTTTCTTCACTATTATGTTTTTTTCTTATGTCTTTCTTACACCGATGGCCTGTGCACTGATGAAATAATGAATAATTAGTCACCTTGCCCCTCGGGCCTTCATCCCTAAATATGCAATGCCTCACAAGACAGCAAATTTCATTATAGTGCTTTTGTCTTTCTCGAGTCAGTGATGTCAGTACAATGTGCAGTGATCGCAACAATAAACAAGCAATGACTGAAAACCCTGGCATCATGCACATGTAGGGTGACCCAAATCACCCATAGAAAGGTCTTGCACCGATGCGTCAACCTATTTTGATGTGAAAGCTAAAAAAATTTAATTTTGTAATCCCCATAGAGTACTCTGTAAAACTAATATTGGTCAACCAAAATGGGGCACAATTTTGTTCATAACATCCAAACCAAACAACCTTTAGCACTAAGATTTCACATGGTAAATGAGAAAAATAGTAGCTTTCTTCTGATACCAAAGTTTTGACCACTTCCAGCAAAATCTGGGGCTTCTGTGGACAAGGCTATTAGTGATTGGACCATGGTCCTTTAAAAAAGCTAATTAGATGTGCAGCTGCCTACATGCATTGCACTTGACGTCACCGACTCGTGGAAACTAAATGCACTGTAAGCCAATCTATACTTCGTCTGGCCTTAACTAAGGAGTGACATCAAAGCTTTCACGCAGTCTATTGTGGCATGCGATTTGCGCACGTGTCTTTGTATGCCTCTCAATTACAGCGGGCTTACTGTGACTGGAGGGAATCTATGTGTGTAATCCGACTCAACTGTGGCAAGTCACACCCTACTTACCTGCCAGGCTTCTGGATCTTCCTTTCCTGGCCCGTATCATTGCCACGCAATGTCCAGTAGAAAGACCCTAATGCATGCTCCCTGCTGCTATGTCCAGGAGGTTTATCCAAGACTCCAAAAAAATTGGATGGATCATTTGATTCTTGCCTTCTTCATATGTTTACATTCTCAGGAATGGACTCTCAGCTAGTACAATTCTGCAAGAAAATGATAATCTTTTGGCTCAAATTAAGGAAACTGAAAATATGGCGTTTGTGCAAGATTAAAGTCACACTACATTCATTTTTGGAAGCAGCAACGCTACAGGTAGTATAACCAACAACAGGCCCACCCTCGACTGGCTGGTTAAAAAAACACAATAACAGCACTTTTTTTTGAAAAATTCCCAGCCCCGAATTTTCCAAAAATTTTGAATTGTTTGTACAAGTTGGCATTGGAAAACTGGTTAGTAACTATACCTGCAAATTGCAAAGCCAAACACCTCTATGTGATCGCAAAAGAAGGTAATTTGTAATTAGGATAATCAACCTAACAGTGTCACCAGGGACCCTTTCCCCCCATAACTCGAGATCAATGAGAATCAATTCCATTTGTTTCGTTTTAAGATCCGAAGTCAATCAGAACTGTCCATTTGATGTGACTTCAGTAGACTCTCGGACGGTTCCACAGAGAATAACTTGGGCGTAAAGTCGTTCATTGCCAAAAGTCAACAGAAATCATTGGTGGTTCTGGTGGCTGGCTGGGGAGATTCTGCGGCAAAAGTCAGAAGGTAACCAGAATCATTGTTGTTCTGCAGGAACAATCGGC
Organism: Ophioderma brevispina; assembly: GCA_023653785.1. Taxonomy (NCBI): domain Eukaryota; kingdom Metazoa; phylum Echinodermata; class Ophiuroidea; order Amphilepidida; family Ophiodermatidae; genus Ophioderma; species Ophioderma brevispina. The sequence continues at coordinate 15,706 of JAMKCH010076989.1, read as the reverse complement.
TGAGAAATCACTGAGATCAATTGAATTTTCAACTCTTTCTGCCAGCAAACAGACTGAAATCAATGCGAAATCAAATGACCGGAAATGTACGCTCTACTTCAGGGGTGTGCAAATTTGACCTCCAAAAACACATTCTGCTAAATTTAGGAGGGCCCGACATAGCCCACAGTGGGGGAAAACCCTGTGGGATGTCGGGTAGGCGGTTCTCATGGGATACAACATGGCTACGTAAATTCAATATTATTGTGCGTGGACATCCTCAAAAGTCCATTAAGAATTCTTTGGGGGAAGACGTCTCACAGTCAATGAGAAGTCGTTTGGGTTTTCAACTTTCTCCCTGCGGGTAAGTCGGCCGAGAATCAACAAGAGTCAATGGGGTGTTTTATTACGGGAAGATGTCAGAAAATCAATGAGAATCTTTCAGGTAAAATAAATAGTTTTTTGAGTAAGAGTTCATATGAGAATACATTGGCGACCTTGAAAGTTTGAAATGATTCCAATGGTTAGTAGTGAGGGGACCGTAGGCACAAACCCATTCAAGTTGTGCACTTCCCGGATAAAAGTGTTGAAGTTTGGCACGCAAGTACCCCTGGAGCATGTCGATCAAAACAATTTTTGATGGAAGCACTTTGCCACGCCATGCGCCGCCTGTTTCATGGCCGCTCTTTATATTTTCAGATTTCTGCCGTGAGAATCTATTGTCCTTTCCTCAATATCTTGGAAACTAAAATAGTTTAGAGAGTTTCATGTTCAAACGCTGCTAATACCCACATTTTTGGGGTCAATTAATCTTATAGCGTAATTTTAAAAGAGTTGGGGTGGCAGCCATCTGGAATTCAAGTGGCCGCCATCCAAGATGATATCTTGTAAGTAAACAAGTTCGCGAGATAAATCTGGTGCCAACGTGCACATTAGTTGGCCCCTTGAATATTATAATGTCAATTTTAAAAAGTGCCCCTCAGTTGTTTCGCATATTGACTATCGATATCAATTAAATCTGTTTCTTCTTCCTTATTATGGCCAAAAATCTGGGCAAAACTGTCAATTTCCTATACTTTGTAGTAACAAAACACTTGATTTCACTATTTTGCGAGAGCGCCGGCATTAAGATGTCATAGAAGCAAGATTCTGGAAAATGTTGGTACTTATTTTGGTATCACTGGATCGAATTAAGACCCATAGCTATCAATTGATATCAAAATCAATTTTCATGGTTCGGTTAATATGGAAAATCTATCGGGCTGGGAGGGGGGTTTTTGCAACAACCTCCGCATGCTACCAATTGAAAGCCTGCCCCATGCACCGACCCCTTGTTTCCTCTTTTCACAGTCAAGCTCACTCCGTTATTGAGAAATGATTTGCTTTTGATACAATTCTTCTGGCTCTTCATAGGTCTGACTGGCTTACAGCCTTCTTGAGAACCACCTCATTATTACAGTTCAACCTATCTCTGCAGGTGGCACAATGCTTTAATATCCAGAGGTTCATTCTAACAACACCCGATGTTTTCTTGAAACACGATTTTTTTTTTCAAGATCAGGGTGCCGTGGAACTCAACCTTTGACAAGTTGGATTGCTTGTGCTGGTCAATATTTCCATGTTGCCAGTTCTGAATACAACCATGGGCAAACTTCAAAGATGGTAAAAGGTTAAAAGGTGTTATGATTCTACCAACATCCTGGAAAAGCACGTTTCGGCCTTCCCTGAAAAAATCTAGCTATTGCTGAAATTTGAAAGGCTGCTGACATAAGTGCTGATGTGCCAGATATTTGGACATCATTCTTGTTATCGCATCCACACAGTTTTTTCTCAATATATCCAGCAGAGATTACTGTACAACGTCTTGGCTCTTCATTAAATTCCCACGGGTCCTTGTCGTGCCTTGTTGCGCCAACATGGGGCCCGACGAATAATTTTTTCAATGTCTGTGGTACTGTTCCATAACCGCAGTAAGTATCCGTTATTGCTTCCAGGAGCCCAACATTCGGAAAGGAAACCTTAGATCGGCGGCCGATCCATTGTTCTCCAATCTGTTGCAGACAGTCGCCATTCACCCCTTAGGATCAAGCTCCAGGTGCCAGATATGCTCACCATGTTTCAATACCATAGGTGTTTTTCTTTGTGGAAGCAACTTTTTTCCCCACAAGGCGACTCTCCTTAGAGGCTTTTCATAAGGGTTGAACTTTTGCATAGAAACTCTGTTGAATTTAAGGGAGTTAACAGCATGTCCTGTCTGGACATAAGGGTTCTTCACATTATACTTGGCAGTTAAGCTCTTGTTGCTTGCCACTATGATGTGTGTCTCATGGAGCAATTCCTTCCTGCAAAGATTCGAAGTTTCTCTCTCCGTTGAATTTGGGGCAAAGACATCCTGGTGATATCTCCCGGCAGGGGGATCGAAAGATTCTGCTGGGTTTGATCTTTCCCATACAGGGCGGTGCATGCTCTGCATCATCAGTATACAGGGCGAGTGCTTATCGATCCTTAGAATCTGTTCGGCAAGCAGCCCCCTATCTTGTGCCAGCGAGTGTGTTCAAGATGTTTATTCTTGGATGAATTTGCACATTACAATGGTTTTCCTCATAATAATGTGGGTGAGTTCATCCAAAATCTTTGGAGAGTACTCTGTCCAACCACTGTGAGTCTACCTACATTCTTGTACTCTAATTACAAGATCGACTGCATCGATAAAACGACAGGTTCCTGCACTAATAGGTTGTCATTGGTTACATAGATTACAGGAGAAGTGTGAGCAACGACCCTTTGAAGGGTAGAGTCCATTCTTAGAGCCTATACAACATCGCTCTTCTTTTTATGCCTAGCTGAAAAAGAACTTCTGTTTGCAGCAATTCCTTTGAATGGAGCTCAGCCAAGCATGATGATCCCCTTGAGCGTTGCAACAAATCTATGGAGTAGCATCTGTGATTAACATTACAGCAGTGTCATAAAAAAGCTACTGATAGATCGACGAACATGACTCCGGTTACCAAATCCCTTCTCAAAACCATCCTCGATGTGGCTTAGTATAGTTAGTCCTTGGCTTGTTCTTGATTTGCCTGGGCCGGAAACCTTTGTTCTGGTGGTAATGAGGTGTTCATCTATCAGACTGGGGGCGATCGGTTGACAGGAACATCATTGGAGCTCATACGAATAGGAAGTCTTCAGAAGATGTCTCCAAAGTAACCCTTCTTGGATGAGATGTAGCAGAGCTTCTCATCAGCCCTATAGAAAGAGGAAAGAGCTGCATGAGATCTATGTTGAAGACTTACCTCAAACTGCAAACCCAAGAAAGGCGAAGGTGGAGTTCAAAAGTTGCCCGCACTATTGTATCACAGGTACACCCCCAATTCCATCTAGTTCCAAGCACTTTTCTATATACAAAACTAAAAATAAAGTTAGCTTGTTTCAATATCTAAGTTACACATCAATGGGTATCGCCTGAAATATATGCCACCGGCAAAGGATGACACTTTTTTTGTGATTTCCCCTGTCTCATGATCACATAGGGTGATCTTTCAAAACACTTTCACCATAGGTACCACCACGAAGCAGATCAGTAGGAATGTTTTTTGGTCAGTGTGCTTGATGCCCTATGTCAAAAGGCACTTCAAAGGTGATGGTTCGTACTCTCACAGGAATGTTGTTCAGATCACCATTATTTGAAAACTTATCTTTGGCTTCATGGACTTTGGGCATGGAACGGGAATCTTCAATTATTCCAGTGCAACACAGTCCAGGAGGCAAAATCTCGGACCATAAAACTGCCAAACGCCCTTGCTCATTTTCATGCATACACAGGGGGCAATACCACCATAGCCTTCTGTATATGATGTCTGCCTCCTGCTCTACCGATTGACGTCCTGCTTGAACCTGCCAGCGTCACTCACACAACAACCATCTTCAAACATCCCAAGTAATTTGCCTGCATAACAATTGTAGAAATACTACATATTTGCCTAAAAAATTGTCATAGACTGGAATAATTAACACCTAGCTCCATTATTCCCAACATACATGTACCAGAGCCTAACGCTTCAAGTTGCAGTCTCAAGAAATCTTCATTGTTATGCGCCACACCCGTTCCTTGTAGGCGCCTGGTTCCAGCACGAGTGTTGTCAGTATTTTCTACAATACAGAAGAGAATTGTGGGGTGGACATAGTGCGAAAGCCGTCCCCATAATTACAGATAACTTTAGAGTGCTGATTGGTCTCATCCAGATGTAGCTAACTTGAATTATCCACTAAGGTCCTTTGGAAAGAATTCACCCCATCATGATATATGCCCAAGACAATTAATGCTTCCTTCCCGTGTCAATTTTGCTTGCCAGGAGCTCTTCTCCAAAGTACTTCGCTTTAAAAACCATCTCAACAACTCAGCAGGCACTTTTACAGCATGCGTTCCATGTTCTTTACCATCTCAATCTGAAGACAGATGTCTCGAACCTCAGCAAGACTTACCTAATGCCACAGCCTGGGGTTTGGTTGAAGGATGAAAAGAGCAACTGTAATCACATGTAGCATTAATGGACTCTTCTCACTTCTCTCAGATGCAAAGCAAAACCCTGTGCACTGCTCTTGGATTATGAAGAGCGCTCTAAAAGCATACAGGGGTAACTGTAAATGTCTCAAAAGGTTAACTTCCAGTGTAAACACATCCTCTGCCTAGGTCAGGGTGGGTTTGCTCAATAATGAATATCCTCTATTTAAATAGCCGACATTTTTTGAAACTCTAACTCTTTGCCAATGAAATTCAGCCAAACAAGCCAATCAATATATCTGAAAACAACTGCCCGGGCTCACGATACTTATAGCAAGTTCAAGGATATCCGTTCCCGTTGTTTTTATAGAGTTTGTTGAAATTCATCATGTTGGGATACTATTTTAGCTCCTTGACTTTGATAAACTTTCATTTACCTGCGATTTGAACCTTGCTAGTCTTGTTGGTTATTGGCATAGGAGTTGATTTTCTCATAAACACTAAACTAAAGAGCTTTTTTTTTTAATTTGTTAATTCCTTGACCCTACAGGTATGCATGTTTAACACAGATCTCATTTTCTCCTAAAACCTTATATACGAGTAATTGAAATATCATTGCGTTGTGTCACCAAGTTGCAGCCATATCTTTACTTTTTTTGTTGATATATAATTATGGCTGCTACCTTAGGTCTTCACATTATATTTCTGGACACAATAGGCCTAAATATGGGTAGAGACATCACATTTTATATTCCTAGCTTTTTTTGATTTACCAACCAAGATATCATTCAAAGTATGTCGCGGATAGGCGGCCATTTTTGAAATTTAAAAAAACATACATGTTGACTGCCACTTGAGCTCTTTAAGTCGAAATTTTTTGACCCCGAAAATGTGGGTATAGCCATTGGAATGAGGTCTATAACTACTTTAGTTCAAATATTTTGGAAAATAGGTTTTTGTGGAAGGCGTCCATCTCTTGAAAATGCCAGATGGCTTCCCAGCTGATCTCTTTTAACCAACTTTCTTCCATCCTCTTACCCTGACCGGTACCCATTTTTGTTATAGCCATTGAAATGAAATCTCTAAGCTTTTTAGTTTCCACAGATATTGTCCAAAATAGTCGTTATGGACGCGGCGTCCTCAATCTTGAAATCCACGATGGGCCGCCACAAAGTGGGGCGTGCAAAGTGGCTTCCACATCATTTTTCTGTAATGGGATTGTCATAAAGCTGTACTTTGGTGCCAAATGTCACAATTTTTGTAATCCGGAATTGCACACTTCCGTCCCCTCCACACATCCCTAACTTATATTGTTAATATCCGATCTGATCCCGATAATAATTTTCCACGGTTGGCTGCCAATAGAAAATGACCTTCTTCCAATATGAGGCTAATATGAAAATATCAAGGGGGAATTGCACCACTGCATGTGTCCTACCGCCGCATCCATTAGTTGTTCCATACCACCACAGCTGGTTTCAGGCAAGTCAAGTTTAGAGGTCATTTAATTACCGTGATGTGGCACACTATCACTTTCACAATTGACAGAAGTGGAAGCAATTTGGTGTTTTCCAAGTTCTGCCGTTAAATTACAATGGGGGATTCCTCTATTCTAACATTACAAATTCACTTCTTTTAATGAAAAATAATGCACTTTTTGATCATTAACCCATTCGCAGTGTATAATTTAGAGCACAATTTTGAAAAATGGAGTGCTCTTCAAAAAAAAAAAAGGGCTCTTATTGCTTTCAGCCCGAAGAGGAGGGATGGTAAAATCCATGTCCACATAAGACCTGGACCTTTTACACCTACAGATTGGGTCGTATCTCAATAATAAAAAACCCTGATGTTATCCCAAGACTGTAACTAAAGGTCCACAGCTATAGTCGGGTGGATATGGTACAAATTATGCCCTGACCGTAAATTTGAGTTTAAATACCCAAGTTTTTGTGAAAAGGATGATTAGGGGGGGTGTTAGAATAAGAATTCTCCGGGTGCCACCTGGGCATCTTTGGGCATTCTTGTGTGGAGAAATCCAAGATGGCGTCGCCATAAATGATTTTATCTATTCAACCCTATATTAATTATCAAACTATGGAGTTACTAGGTGTACTACAGGATCCAATGAACAAGTGCCATACACTTGTAACATAAGCTCATACTTCAAATTCAAATGGAAGCCAAATCCTAATCAATTTAAAATATGCCTAAAGGCAAATACCTGCTGATAAAAAAATTAACACATGAAGACTTAGATTATGTTGTTAGATACACTAAATGTATCCTATGATATGTTCCCGTTGTAACATGACGTCAATCAATACGGCAGCCACAAACGTGAATATCTCATCAAAACACTGACACAAATTTCTAATATTACCTAAAGTATAACTTATTGTGTCAATGAAACAATTTCAAAATGTACCTAGTCATAACCAAGTGACCAGGTTAACCCGATGATAAAAAATGTGTCAAATTACAATTGAGGCAATATATGTGAAAAAATGTAATTCCCTATGGGATTTTGAAACTTTGCACCATATTGGTTTTAGTTCGATTTTGGCGATTTAAAACAAATTGAAATGTATGTTGTAAATTGGTACGGATCAAAGGTACATTCTAATGTCATTGGCACATTGATTTAGATTTGACGGCTGAATACTTATCAATCTGTGTCAAGTATTTTTTGAAGATGTTCACGTTTTGGCTGCCACCATATTGATTGACGCCATGTTACCAATTTTTAAAAGTATCAGCAATATATTTATTGGTAATTAACATAACCAAAGTAGTTAAGTCTATTTTTATCGAAGGTATTTGCTGTAATAGGTATATTTAAAATGTTTTGGATTGGCTTCATTTTTAATTTGAGTATGCCATCTTTTAATGTACAGTGCCATACACTTGTTCATTGGATCTATAGTTTTTTTATTTATTTAGTAACCCAAGTTTGATAATATGGGTTGATATATGATATCATTAATGGCCAACGCCATCTTGGATTTCTCAAAATGCCCAAGGATGCCAAGGTGGCACCCCGGCAGATTCTTATTATAACACCCTAATCATAATTTTCAGCAAAAAAATTGAGTGATTATAACTTAAACTGTACGGTCACCTGAAGGGTTCTCTGACTATAGCCTTTATAGAAAGCCTACTTGCATATGTATGGGACATGATTCGTCGCAATGCCTTTGAATCCGGTTTCAGTCCAGAAATAACATGTATGGTGACCCTGACAGTGGCGTAACAAACCTGAGCCTCTGGGGGGCAAGACTCAAGAAGCTTGAGGGGAACACTGCATCGGCATGGATGTCCGCACAGAATACTAATCATTTTCCTTTTGTCCTCTCTTGAACCAGGGTTCGGAAATTGCCGGAAAAAACCTATTTCTTCCGGAAGAATGGAAGAAACACAAATGGAAAAAAGGGGTTTCTTCAGTGTCTTCAGGAAGAAACTTAAGAAATTGGAAGAAACTGGAAGAATAAAGAATGTATTATGAACAAGCAAACACTAATTATACCATATTTCATCTGCTTTGACACTTCAAATCATCAAGGTTACTTTATTTACTTAACAATCTTGTTTTGTTTTCAAAATTAATTTCACAAGTTATAGCATGTTAGTATTACCTGCAAGTATAGTAAATTTGTAACAATTTTGTTTTGTCCTGCTATCAATTACAGATGTATTGGAACCCATTTCCCAAGTCTTTCCATGTGGCACATTTATACTATCACAGTGGTAACTTGTCATATGCAAACAAATGAAAAAGCTGTTAAAATCTTAATGAGCCAATTTGTTAATTTAACAACAATAATAAAAGTAGCAAACATTATTGTTCTTTGTTGAATGCTGAGGAGGATAAACTGGGTAGGGAGATATAAACATTTGTTTAAATATTTTTAATTATTCTTTTTTTTTGTGAAAGTTTTGATTTTGGCCTTGCTGTGTGAAAAGTGTGTCAATCAGTTTTTCCAGTTAGTTTTTTACATTTGAGGCTTGTGCATAAATGAGAGTCTCATAATTTCCTGACTATGGGGTCGGTAGTGGGTCCCTTGAAGGTTATTTTAAATTATTTCACTTATTTTATTAACTCTATAATATTAAAACCAAAAAGTGTAAGTAATGGCTTTAAAATAGAAATTTTAAATACTTTTTTAGTTCTTCCGCTTTCAGTGGGAAGAAACTGAAAGAAACTCGTTTCTCAGTGGAAAAAAAAAGCGTTTTTTTCAGCCTGTGGAAGAAAATGGGCGAACCAGGTCTTTAACGTTTCCCATTCTATTTCTCTACCTCCTAGGAGCCTTCCCCTTTTCCTTTCTCCTTGCCCTTCTCTTCCCTTTCCTTTTTTCCTTCTCTTCCCGGCAGATCGAGCTGATTTTCCCGGTAAGCGTGCTCTGCGGGCAATGTGCCCCTGCATGTACGCTTACTTGCACCCTACACACACATTGAATTTGGCATCGTACGCAAGGATCCTGTGGTTATTGCCGAAAAGATGCCAAATATTCATAAGTGTGTCAGTGTTTCAGCATGTTGGGGTAAAATAGAAATCCCTCGCTCTTGTACAATAGATGGGAAGAAACAACACTGTACAAGGAACAAGAGATTTAAAGATTTGACGGGCAGTGGATGCAATTTGTACATTATGGTCCAGTATAATGCATCAAACTCTACACAAACTTGTAAAAAAAAAAACGGAGTGGGGAATCTATGGGGACATGTGTGGCTCAAACATGAGTTGTTATGTTTTTAAAAAAAAAAATTCCCAGCGAATAGAAAAACTATTTCTTTAGAAACCTTGTAGAAAAGTTTAGAAATACCAATTTGTGGTGTGATGGGTGATTGAATTGTGATACTACAGTGGGGGTTGCTACGGGGGGGGGAGGGAAGGGGGGCTTTTCCCCCCCCCCAATTTCGCTTTTCGTATGTGCCACCCCCACCTAGGCCATTACGTATTACACCAGCAAAATTATTGTGGCCTTTCTCCTCTATTTGTGTCTTTCCTCCACCACTAAAACTTTTTTTCGTGGACAGGATCATTGGACGCAAAAAATTCAAATACCAATTTTGGCGACACCCATACAGCCGTCAACGTGGTCCTATTCCCCCCCCCTTAAAATTGGTTTAAGAATCTCGTCAAATTTTGACCTACTTTTTCCCCAGAATTCACTTTTGCCTCCCCAAAAAAAATTTCACTTGCCCCCAGAAAAAAGAGGTCTGGCACGCACTGGATTATCCAGAATGGATCTCGCACCATCTTGCCATGGCACTAGCAGCACTAACAGCACAAATACAAAACAGGATTTTTTTTTCCCTGAGACACTTTATAGCATACCAATTTGTGGCTAGTAAGACTTACTGCAAGGATCATTACAAAAACTGCCGAAGTCATCGCGGCCACAAGCCACTACCACAGGCTTGCAATTGAACAGAAAAGCAACCGCCTCTGCATGACAAAGCCATCTTGAGTTTCAAGCTGGTATCTTTTGGATGTTCTTCAGATGGGATCTGAAATGAAAATATTTAAATGTAAATCTAAGAAACAGGCCCATAAACAGGGGAGGGGTGGTGGTAGAGGTGGCTGCCCCCCCTCAAAATTCCAAAGGACCCAAACCTAAAAAATGCTTTAAAAACCAAAAAAAAAACAAAATAGTATTTTGCAAGTGGTTGGGCCAAAAATTGGTTTTTTTTCTGTTTTTTTGTCAAAAAGGTTAAACTCCGGGTAAAAAAGACCCACTTTGACAAAACCTCATTTTGGCCCATAACTTCCAAAACAAACATTCATTCAAACCGTAAAAGATTTCACAGGCGTAAAGGAGAAAAATAGCAAAATTAAAAACAATATTTGTGAAACAAAAAATTTTGACCATTTCCAGTAAAACATATCGGCTATTAGCAATCAGGCCCAGTAGGAATGCCAACGACGCAGTCCGCCTGAGTTTTAAAGGTCATTTTAAGGGTTCGAACTTATGGCGAGCGGCACATGAGCATCGTGGGGACGGAGGAAGATATTTTCGCCGGGTTTCATTAGCAATTGAATTGATTAATTATTAACACCAGAGAGGGCCAATTATTCCCACAGAATCCCTGAATTAGTCTTAGATATGTATATCGGTTTATAAATAACAATTTTCAATCGGTCTTTATCACAGTCGATACAAGGCAAATTTCGCCATGATCATGCTGGCAACTTGCCGGAGATTTTGCAATGGCTTACATTTTTCAGGTACCTGCGAATGTGCATCTTATCAAAATAAATGACTCATTTCTAGCATGCTAAGAAAAATTATTGGTATATTTAATCTTCTGAAAGGATTATCGAGTGCAATGACAATACTGTTAGAAAATGCAGTTGAAAACATGTTTCAAAAATGATTATTTGACCAGATAAAATCAAATATTATACTATAGAGTTGATCTATCGCTTCTGCAGTTTTTTAACATGTGTCCAATTGGTTAGCTGTCCAGTGAGCAAGCAGCGCTATTCAAGTAAGCGGAGATTACGGGTTCGAGTCCTGCCAAGGGCAATCTTTTGTATCACTCTGTGGGATGGCCGCTCCAGGAAAAAGGATTAAATATTGATCGCTATACTGTTATTACTATCAATTTATTATTTTTTTCCTGAGCTTATTGGGTGGGGACCTGAAGGAGTAGGCGAATTTTGCATGGGCCCTTTTCCCCTTCAACTGAAAGTTTACGCCACCGTTGACTGAGCGGCATTTAGTGGTTCTTCCTTCACGAAATAAATCAATATTGCACAGAGTTAAAGGGGGTTCAGGGCTTTATTCCGTGTGGGCTTGAATTGATTTTGTTTCACTAGAAAGATGGGGTTTCAATGCAGTCGTCATTCAGTCATCATTAACTGTTTTTTTATCTTTTATTTAGTGCATTTCTTTCTGTTGTAAAACGATACCATTCCCTAATATAATTACTAACATACTTAACCACCTATTTTTTTTCTTCTGAAAGTTTCAGGACCAAAGATACAAAGATCGGTTTTTTCTAGCGTAAATCCCAAAATTTCGAACGAGGTTCGTATCCACTTGCATCATGCTTGCGTGTCATTTGTCACGCATGCAAACAACTTTCAGGTCGAAAACACCATCATGCGAATTGGCAGTCTTAGCATCTTGCTATTAATTCACGATTTTTTTGTCAGACAAACTAATGTAATCACGATTCAACTCTGTAGCATTTTTGTTGGTAATGCAAATTCTATGGGCCTAAATCTGTTCTTTTTTGTTTCGTGACTCTGACTGTTCGCCCATTTTTGGACGTATTTTCGCGTGTTTAGACTTTAATTTATGGCACGGAATTGACATTCTATGACCAATTTCTAGGAAAGCAACGTTAGATCTAATGCGTGACGTAGTTACATAAATTGACGAAAATTCATATTTTTCCAATGTTCTTTCGATGTTAAATTTTTATTCGAGAGGAATCGCACTCGCAATCTGATGCGCTGGATTTGTTAAAATTTTGTGAAGTCATATCGGGGGGGTCCGTCCTGTAAAAGACCGGAAGTAAGTATGCACTGGCGTTCATATGGCCTGGCCCTTTAAACTTCTTGAATGTTTTTCTTTCAAATACGGGAAAAGTACTGAATATGTGTTTTGTAGTGTACCCATACAGCACACACATTGCAAGGCCTTCTTGGGTGATTGATTCAAACACCTCTGGCCTTGACTGTCAGTAGTGGAGTGAAACTGTGAATGGGAATTGGAAAAACCCAGTGATTATAACATTTGATTTAACAATTACGGGTAACATTTCCCTTCAGGTTCCCATTTCAAGGTTCATAATTGCTTATGGTGAAAAGTTGTTTGCTTGTCATCCACTGACTTGTCCTGCTCTTACAAAGTAAAAAACAATCAATACAACCCTAATTTCAAAATTTCATAAGTTTTTTGGTTCTTTCAGAATGAGCAAGTTAAATTACCCAACCAGCAATTTCTTGTAACGCCCAAAGTACTTTAACTCAAAAAAAGAAAAGTGAGCCTTGATCGGTTAGTCACAGACGGACAATTTTGACAAATTTGATAGAAAAGGCTTGTAAAAATCTAGCAGTATAATTTACATGACATATTTGTGTATTAAATGAAAACTTTCAATTCTACAAGAAATCACAGTGAAAACTCAGTCTATGCACAGTCGCCATCGTTTGTTGCTGAAAATAGAAAAGTTCAATGATATGTTTGTGTCAGGACGGACGAGAGAGATTTGGAGGTTTTTGCAAATTTTAGTACTCTTTGCAATTTCTATCCATGCACTCATCTTGACAAATATCCAGTACATCAGTTAGGTTGTTTAGTTGACTTCATTTCCCAGTAGAGTAGAAAGAAAAAGATTTGGAGATTGAAACAAAGTGTCAAGGACGGAATTTGTTTACTCTCACAGACGGCACTTCAAAGTTAAAGAGAGAAGCGCCACCTTACATGTATTACAAATTTTTTGAATAGGAAGGATGACCACTGTAAACTCCACCTAAAAATGGGGAAAGATTTTTGAAATCTTAAGTTTTGCCTGGCTTTACAGGGCAAAACTTAACATTTTTGTCATGGATGACACAAATTTTTCACGGACAGACAAATATTTCCATGAGGCAAAATTTTTGAAAATTTCCAAAAATTTCTAAAATTTTGCTCTACAATCGATTGTGTAATTGGTCTTCGATACCATGATGGCTGCTATAATGCAAAAAGCAAATGAATTGTGTGTCCATTGATAACCAGCCAGTTACAGAGGGAGAACACAGCGATTAATTGACAACCATTATCGATTGGGCCCAGGCATAACATTTAGAACTATATAAATCAGGTGGTAAAGGGGGGGGGGGGAGTTGGGGGGGGGGGCGGGTTTGAGATGAGCACTGTGGATCATAAAAAAAATAAATTCATAAATGCACAATGCCTAATTAAAGGTCCATGGACACCGCTAATTGACATTTCTCACTTCACATACCGAACCTTTTTTAGTATTCGGAATAACGAACCTTTTGGAGATTCGGAATTGCAAACCCCTTTTTAAGATTCGGAATAACGAACCCTTTTTAAGATTCGGAAATAGGGAACCCTTTTTAAGATTCGGGAATAGCGAACCCTTTTTAAGATTCGGAATATCGAACCTTCGGAATAACCAACCTTCGGAATAATAACGAACCTTCGGAATATCGAGATTACCCCAAATTTTGACCACTTCCAGTAAAATCTGGCTATTGCAATCCGGCCAGTAGGAATGCCAACGCGCATTTCGACCGTTAAAAGGTCAATTTTAAGGGTTCGACCTTGGCGAGCGGCATGAGCACTCGTGGTTACGAGGACGATATATTTTTCTGCGCGGTTTTCATTAGCAATTTTTATTGATTAATTTTAGTCACCAGAGAGGGCCAATATTTCCCACAGGACTCCTGAATTGTATTAGATATGTATATTTTGTTTTAAATATACAATTTTTCAATCGGACTTCTCCCCAGTCGATACAAGTCAAATTTAGCCATGATTCATCTGTCAACTTGCAGCGATTTTGCAATGTTTACATTTTCAAGTACATGAGAATGTGCCTCTTATCAAAATAAAGACTCATTTTCAATAGCATGATGAGATAAAATTATGGTATATTTAATCTTCTGATAGGATTACGATGGCAATGCCGTTACTTGTTAGAAAAGCAGTTTGAAACACCCCCCCCCCCCCCCCCCCACCCCCCTCGTTGTCAAAAATGAGTATTTGGACAAGATAATAAATATATACCTATAGAGTTGATCTATCGCGTTCTTCAGTTTTAACCCGTTCAATGGTTAGCACTCAGTTAGCAAGCGCGCTATTAAAGTAATGCGGCGATTACAGGTTCCAGTCCAGCCAAGGGCAAATTTTTTTAACACATCGGTACGCTGGCCAGCTCCAGGAAAAGATTAAATATGATGCTATACTGTTATTACTATCAATTTATTATTTGTCTATTTTATGGGTGGGGACTTAAGGTGCAACGAGAGATTTCACAAATTAGGTGTACCTAAAAAAAATGAAAAGTAATCTGATTTGTGCCCTGATGTAAAGCTTTCCATCAAAAATATCCCCATCTGAACGGATTAAGCTGAGAAGTTTTTCTTTGATACAAAAACTTGTGAAATTTCTATCTCGTATAGGAGCAATACGAAATTCGCCTATGTTTTACATTGAAATATAAGCAATCAAATCAATTGTTTTCTCTCTTTTAAGGGACATTTCTTAGCAAAACACAAGGTAAGAAAGCATTGAGAATCTAATCTATATGAAATTATAATATGACACAATATTTGGGTGCCTCAAAATCTCCTCTTTTTGTGGTTCCCCCTCCCTTTTTGTTGCACCTTTAAGGGAGTAGGCGAATTTTGCGTGGGGCCCTTTTACCCCTTTCAACTGCAAGTTTACCAACCGTTGACAGCGCCTTTAGCGGGTATTCCTTCGCGAAATATAATCAATATGCCACAGAGTTAAATGGCGTCATGGGCCCCTTTTATTCCGTATTGGTTTAATTGATTTGTTTCACTTGAGAAAGCGTGGGATTTCAATGCAGTCATCATTCAGTCATCATTACTTTTTATCTTTTTCTTATCTTTTATAGTGCATTTCTTTCTTTAAAAACGGAAAATTTCCTCATATTAATTACAACAACTTAACCACCTATTTTTTTTTTCGAAGTTCCAGAGACACAAAAAAAGCTCGGTTTCTTCTAGCGTAAACAAATTTCTGCACGAGGTTCAGATCCACTTGCATCATGATTGCGTGTCATTGTCACGCATGCAACACTTTAGGTCGAAAAACAACAACAGGAAGGGCCGTCTTGACATGCCATAATTCACGATTTTTTCAAGACAAAATAATGTAATCAAGTCTAACTGTAGAATTTTGCGTAGATGGCGAATTCCATGGGCCTAAGATATGGCTTTTTGTTGTTCGTGACTCTGACTTTCGCCCATGTTGGTACGTATTTTCGGCGGGGTTTAGCTTTAATTTTCTGGCCGGAATTGACATATCTCTACCAATTTCTACTGGAAATCACAGTTTAGTATCTAATGCGTGCGTAAGTGACATAAAAATGAACAGAAAGGACTTTCATTATCATTTCGATTTTTAAAATTTTTTTCGACAGACTCGCACTCGCAAATCTGAGCGCTTGGATTTAAAATTTGTGAGGCATATCGGGGGGTCACGTCCTGTAAAAATTACCGGAAAGTAATGCCACTGGCGT
>JAMKCH010076982.1:0-87867 GCA_023653785.1 Ophioderma brevispina | reverse complement strand
CTCCTATTCAACTCACTATCGTATATATGAACTGCACTAACCCAAGTAAAATCCCATCCCCAATTATAAACCCCACTTCCATTTTTTAAAAAAAAATCCTCAAGTTGCATAGAATATCCCATTATTATTGGGAGTTTTCCGTAACCGGACCAGAGGCTGCCAATTGGAATTAAAAAAAAAAGGGAGGTCAGGGGGGTCCAGGGGCAAGCCCCAGTCAGGGTAGACGGGGTAGAGAGGGCGAAGCCACAAAGCTCCTGCATTTCTATTGCTTTACGCACTTGAGCCCTTAAATTGCAGCCATGCCACTTTGGAATACAGCTTTCAGTATTCTACAGACAAAAATCTTAAAAGTATTTTTTACACCAAGAAATTACATGAAAAGGTAATGTAAAAGGCTAAACTTTAAAAGCTCATACTTGAAACTAAAGCACATATACATATGGGAATGCATTATTGCGATAGAGCTCTTTAAAATACAGCGTTTTCAGAAAAATGACAAAGCTCCAACCGTCTGACAGGCCCCATTTAAGGAACTGTCAGTAAGAACTAAGTCCATCTGAGAATTTTTTTTTTTTTTTTTAATTAGGGGGAAAGAAGAAAAAAGGGGGGGGGGGGACAGAAAGAAAGTCAGCATTTGAGGGATCATTAATTTGACAACTGCATCATGAGGGCTCTTGATAAATCTCCTGAACAAAAATTGAGAGTCCGCCATCTGCTGTCCCCATTTAAGGAACTGTCAGTATGACTATTCGGACATGGTTCCATTTTTCAAAAATGGCAATGTCGAAGGACATTTTGAGAAAAGCAATTGAAACAGTGTTTCCTGATGGAAATGTTAGCTGATTCCAAAATCTCCGGTCCCCAAAGCTAATATTTATGGGAAGTGTGCCTAATTTGCATAAATTCACAAATGGCCACCATTTTAACATTTGGTACATACTCAAAATTTAAGGTTGTAAAAGGACTGCAATTCTTGTGTCTATACATATGTTTCAGGGTCAGAGAACACAACTCGACCATCAGTTAAGGTATTATGCAATATATTACATTTAGTTTGCATAATTTAAAAATGGCGGCCTATTTTGAATTTTTATGCAAATAACTGTCAACATGACCTAATGGTACAAGGCGGTTCTCGAACCACAAAGGTCCCCCGCCAGTGCAGTAGCTAAAAGAAACAAGGAAGCAACAATTTTAAGATCTCAGGGAAGATTGCGATGGCCCACCAAGTTTCACCTTCCTAACCACAGGAAAGACCTTCCAAAGTGTCAACACTGAATGTGAACCCACACCCACCAAGTTTCATCTTCCTACACATGAGTAGTGATTTGAAGTTTTAAAGACCCCACATTACCTTAAAAATAACCTTCAAAAATTTTTGGTACTGAATGATGACCACAATCACCACCATTTTTCATCCTCTACACATGTTAAGTGATTTGACCTTGGATGACCTCGGATGACCTGAATGGACCTTCAAAATTTTCGGCAATGAATGATGACCCAACCAACCACCAATTTTCAATCCTCTACACTACGTTAGTGATTTGACCTGGATGACCTCGGATGACCTAGAAATGACCTTCAAAATTTTCGGCACTGAATGTGACTACACCCACCACTTTCATCCTCATTCAATGTTTAGTGAGTGACCTTGATGACCCTGCATGACCTCTAAATGACCATCAAAAATTTCGGCATGAATGTTGACCACCACCCACCAAGTTTCATCCTCTTACCACATATTAGTGATTTGACCTTGGATGACCCGTCATGGATCTTCACATGGACCTTCAAAAGTGTTGGGCACGGTGAATGTTGATCACACCCCACAATTTTCACCCTCCAACCACATGTTAAGTGATTTGACCTTGGATGACCTCGGATGACCTTGAAATGACTTCAAAATTTTTGGTACTGATGTTGACAACCCACAATTTATCCTCCGACCACATGTTGAGTGATTTGCCTTGGGAAGACTGGGATTGACCTTGATGAACTGACCTTCAAAATTTTGGCTGGTACTGAATGTTGACCACACCCACAATTTTCATCCTCCAACCAAATGTTAGTGATTTGGACCTTGGATGACCTGGATGACCTTTGACATAAGACCTTCTAAAATTTGGCACTGAATGTGACCACACCCACCAAGTTTCATCATCCTACCACAACAGATAAGGATTATAGCAATTTAACTCATTTTGCCTATTTTTGACCCCAATTTGACCTTTGACCAAGCCACATGACCCTCCACCGAAACTCATCCGCAGTCTACTTGAGTGACATCTATGGTGCGAAGAGGGACACCCATACTTGCTCCAATCAAAAGATATCGTGTTGACAATGTTTATTATTAGCGATTTAGCCCTATTTTGCCATATTTGACCCTATTTTTGACCATATTTGACCTTTGACCCATGCCACCATGACCCACTTTGTATCCCACCCACCCGCATACTTGAGATACATCTATGTTGCGCAGATGGGACTTCCACAAGCATAGTTCCCAAGATATCGTGAGGGACGCACACACACACGCACGGACGGGAGCATTTTTATAGTCCCCTTCGCCAACAAAAAGTTGGCGGGGGACCAATAAGGTCATAGACCATGAGTTGGGAGCACAACGTGTTACATGCTTGAAACCAGGGGGTGAAGGGTGAAGCCCATTCAAAAAAGTCGTCCGTGCTGGGTGCTGACATTATGAATATGCACGAAAATAATTATTAGTTGGGCTGTATACAAATAATGTCATTCGATACAACAATCCGGCAAAATATCAGTTGTTTGGATGTGGGTTGGGTGTGATATGGGTGGTTAAATTTTGTCCTACCCTTGCCAAAAACGACAAATGAAATGACCCACATCGAGGTCGTAGTGATTTAAACGAGGGCATCAATGATGCAGAAAAAACCCATCAATTGGGATGGTAGGGAATGAATAGTTGTGGGGTTCATAGGTCATGTAGGGTCATTACGGGTCAATTGGTATATAGCCCAGGGGTCTTGGCCAAGTGGTTATCTTGAGCAAAGTTTGGTTGGCTATAAAATCACTGGAAGAATGTTTTTGAGTTGGGGTTCAAATGTCAAGTAGGGTCATTGGAGGTCAAAAGGCATAGGGCCATAAGTGGGCATTCTGTGCATACCATTAAGAGTTTCTGGACCGGTGGTTTCCTTTAATAGGTATTTTATAGGCGGTCCTTGGGATTTGGCAATCACCGTGTTTTGCGATCACCTGGATTGAATGACTCTCAGGTTTTGCGGTTCATTTGACCTTGCATGACCCCTGATGTCATTTCACGAGGCTTTAAAATTTTCATCAACAATCGCACGCCCACCAAGTTTTTCACCTGGTACTAAAGTTTACCCCATTTGACATCCCTTGACCTTGCCTGACCCTGGTGACCTTGTTATGAACATTTAATAGAACTTTTTGCATCAAGTTTATGTATTACACAAACACCAATTGTTTACCCATGGAACCTTTGATCTTGAATGACCCTACTTACCCACGGTTTGATGAGCATACCTGCTAGATGAGTATATTGGAATGTATTTTACCTAATTAGAGAACCCCAGGTGCGTCATATCAGAAGTCAAGACCTATGGAGTAGAAAGCAACGGCCACCAAGTTACCCAATAATGGCCCCTATATAAGCTTTTGGACTCCCAAAATAACCCATCGAAAACGTGACCACAAAACTCGTACGCCCAAACTCTACCACAATACCAAATAACTCATACCATGAGTCAAAGCACGGCCAAGCTACGCTTGGATAACGACCCCCCTGATGACCTTTGAATCCAAAAATGGCCCCCCCTGAAAAACGTGACCACAAAACTCGTACGGTGAACACTACCACCACATCAAAAATCATATCCATACTAAAAAAAGCATGGCCAAGCTACCCAAAAAAGATCCCTGAATGACCTCTGACCCCCAAATGACCCCTCTCAAAAAAACGTGACAACAAAACTTGTATGGCAAAAACTCTACCACCATACCCAAACTCCTATCCATATATCAGAGCACGGCCAAGATAATGTGACCCCGGATGACTTTGACACCAAAATGACCCCTGGCCCTCGAAAAACATGACCACAAAAATTGTACGGCAAAAATACCACCATACAAAAAACTCTTATCCATATATCCAAAGCACAGCCAAGTTACCCGGAGAACGACCCCTAGAGACTTGACCCCAAAAATGACCCTTGTAAAATGTGACACCACAAAAACTTGATACGGTGGTATGGCGAAACTCTACAACCACATCAAAACTCATCCATACGGTAAAGCCCGGCCAAGCTACCAAAAAAGATCCTGAATTGACCCTTTGACCCCCAAATTGACACCTCGAAACGTGATCAAACAAAAAACTTGTATGGCAAAAAACTACAAACCATACCAAAACTCATAATCCATATATAAAAGCACGATTAACGACCCCTGGAGGACCTCTTGACACCAAAATGACCCCTGGCCATCAAAGCACGGACAAGTTATCCAATAACGACCCTGAATGACCTTTCCAGAGCTTGCCAACATTGAGATTTTGGGAATCAGGGGAAGAGTTTGATCTTGGAAATCAGGGAGATGATTTTGATTCTGGAAATCAGGGAGATTTGATCCTGGAATCAGGGAGATTTTTTTTTTTAAAATTAAGTGAGGCATACCTAGGTCCTCAAGAGGGAGACAGCCCAATGGAACGTCTAAATCAAATGAAAGCTTCCAAATTTAAGGAACTGTTAGTAGGAACTTAGTCCATTTGCATTTTTTTAAAAGGAAGACATGAAGGTTGAAGTAAACAGTCAACTGAAAAGGTTCGTAACGTGAAAACGAAGCCACCTAAATAATTATTGAACTGCCATCTGAGATCGAGCTCTTAAAATAAAGCTTTCCCGAAAAAAATTGTCAGGGCTCCGCGTCTGACAGCCCCATGTAAGGAACTTGTCAGTACTAGAAATCAGTCAATATCGGAAGATTTAAAAAAAATATTGAATGAAAATGTTGAAGTAAAAGTGTCAACTTTAATGGCTCATAACTTAAAACGGAGCCCATCTACAAAACATGTAAACTGATAATCATGAGATAGAGCTCTTAAAATAAAGCTTTCCCGAAAAAAATTGACGGGCTCCGGCCGTCTGGACAGCCCCCTTTTAGGGGGGAACTGTTCCAGTGGGAACAAAGTCCACGGCCAGGCACTAAAATAATTATAACCTAACACTGTGGCGATTAATAGCAATGATGGAGCAATATTAAAAAGGGCCAAACTGCAATTCACAAAAAGGTTAATTATGTTGTAGGCCTATCCCTTTGCCACCAATGGAGTTAATTGTAACACTTTAAGACACAGCATACACTATGTGGCAAAAATTTGGGTCTCTCTTCGTACTATTGCCGATTATCTTTGCGACTTGGTATTGCAAAATTAACCCGAGTTTTAACCATAATTAAAGGGACTTCTGATCATCTGGTATACATCTTCAAGTAACCATTTCACTAATTGACATTGAAAGTTTACAATCAATTTGTAGCACTTAAGGCATTTGACCTACTAACTAACAGGCCAATGGTCACATTACCTCAGGAAGAGGGAAATATTTGAACAACACAAACATTTTTTTTAACATATCTAGATTTTAAATTCCAAGTAGGCCTTTTCTTTTACCATAAGTTAACTTTAAAATATTTATTAATTTTAATCATGTTCATTATTAGAACTCAAGTTTTAAGTCATTTACCAAAATCAATTTCCCCACAATCCATGTGAAAATTCAAGGGATGCAAAAAATTGATTGATGGTGGTTGGTTTGTTTACATTAAATCTACTTCAAGTAATATAAATGAACTGGCATTGTGTTTGACCCAAGTCCATGGTAAGCCCTTGCATGCTAGGTAGATATGGTAACATGACCACTGTTTCATTTTCGCCCGAAGGAACCCCACTAGAAACCGGTATAGGGGCACACATAAAAACCAATAGCATTCAGTAAGAAAGACGTCAAGCGCGGCATCAAATGATGTCCAAAAACTTGACAAAAAAGATACAAAAGTTACCGAAACTGACTACCGCCACTGAAATTTAAAAAATCAAGCCCAACCCGAGTTCCCCATGTGTCTGACTCCCACTTGGCAGCTTTTCGTCAAAAAAGCAAATAAAACGGCCAACTAGTAGAGAAAATAAGAAACATGCGCTCTCGAGAGCACTAACCATCAATGAATTGATGGTAAAAAGTCAATTTGGTTTGTACAGGGGTCAAAAAATTAAAGTTGACCTGACAATTTTGTAAAATGTGGTTCAAAGTGGTTTGCTCCTAGATGAAATACTAGAAAGTTTTGACGCCTAAGTGTTGGTTATTAACCAAAATGGCGACTAAAGTCAACAAGCTATTGACAAGCTATTGGATCTATGACCTGTGACCTAATTTTGTTGGATAACGTAAAGACAGAGCATAACACATAAGGCACAATATTCCTTATGTCAATTACTTAAGCTAGGGAAACAATTTGGAACAACATTTACTTGAATCAAAGCAACTTTAACTTTGACCCAGTACAAACCAAAATGGACTTTTTTCACCATTTTACAGTAGTTACCCCATAAACTCCGGAACTATCAGCCATAGATAGTGTAAATTTATACCTCATAGATAGATCCGTGTCATCTGATTGTTCAAGGGCGGCATAATTCAACTAGCTTCAAGAATTGAACCAAAATTGAAACGTATTCCCTGGGAGAGCGGGAATCTCATTCATGAACTATACCAGGACACCTCTTCCCAGCGTTAAAGACTGCCGTACGAACTATCCATCCGTATTATGAGTGTACATATGAAGCTGGTGTAAGAGAGCATTACAACGCGAACTCGAACTCACCGGGACATTTATGTGTGTGAAGCATGACGATCGCTTTTAGGGAATTTTTGTTTCACATTTTCCACACAGTGCTGGTCCAGAGCCGTACAACAACACCAAACAAGGGCAACAAAATGGCTGAATCACAGCCACGCTTTGAGCTTGTCTTAAATGAATCATAGACGCAGCCGATAGGCTAATACCAAACGGCAGGTAATACGCGTGAGATATTCGAGGATTATTTGACAGCGGTGACGACCAATATGCAGGCCGTGGAAGGTTTACCGAATTCGGAGTTCGATGACTTGCTACGTATCTTGCCGACAGAAAAATTGCACTTTGTATAGCAAAAAAGTCGATGATGGCGATCCATTTTGGATTCCAACGTCACTTCCTCAACACAAGGAAAGTTGATATCCTAGGTCATGAAGATTTTGCTAAGTCTTCACGAGTTTTCAAATGTTTCTCGGCAACCTGAAACAGCAAGGTAAGGTAAGGGTATTGTAAAGCACCAAAAAATCCCATATCGCCAGAAGACATGGCCTTATCAAGAGTCACTGGATTTGATTGATCCACAAGGTCTACAGGACAATGTTTCCCGGATATAACGCTGTACTTTTGCAATCGGGGCGGAAGAACTACGAGACTATTATGCGGACTTTTAAATGATGACATGGAATTGAAGAAGCACGTGGAACTTTTGGAATTCAACTTGTTAATGTTCGCGTTTTGCTGTTTTAATTTGGTTGTTTTAATGGACACTTAGAGGTGTATCTGGAGAACTACGGTTAGTTACACAAAATTGTTGTACTTAAACCATGGCCTACAAATATGGATATGTTAAAGAATCTTGGCTAATAGAATGTTCTTTTAACCAATCAGATGACAAGAAGAATCTAGATATTCGGTATTCCCAAACAAATATTGACTGTTTATTCGAGACATGGTTGAAAATATAGGCCCTCGGTGATCTCGAAAGCCATACTATGCCCCTCGGCTTACGCATAGGGGCATAGTATGGTTTCGAGATCACCTTGGGCCTATAGTTTCAACCATGCCCCTCATAGCTAGCAGTCAATATTTGTATACTATACCTTTTGGAATCCTTGTGACAGACAAACACCATGGTTTGCTTTTTAACACATTCCACATTTAATTTTTGACCCCTGTGTAACCTTGAAACCCAGCTTGGGGGCCATTAATGGGGGGTTGGCAAGTGCTTCCTCAATTTATGGTTAATCATGCCTAAAGTACTTGGGTTGCAAAATTCACAATTTTATCCGAGCGGCACACTCTTACACTACAGTCCCCTGTCTAAACATGCTTAATTTCGAATTTCCTTCAAAAGACACAATTTTTCGGGAGCCAACATCAGTCTGCTATACTAGTTCATTTAGTGTGTGGTTCCGCAGAAGCCTGTTCAATGGAATGTCTCCCATGAGTTTTTGGTCATCTCATTGTTTTGTATCTTAATCCAAGAGGTTTGTTGTGGGTTTATTCATGGATATACGAATAAACACACCCTGTTTCCGCATGATGCAGTTTTAGGACTCATTTGCTCCACTGACACACTTGTTCCCACAAATAACACATATGAATCCCCAATCACACTTCAGTTTTTATTATTGAGTCTTATAAATATCAAGTGGTTTGAGATGTGATGTTTCTCGACAGAGTTGTCAACTTTGGACTTTCATTAACATTCCTAGCAGATGATAATGTTATTTTGAGTTCCTGTTAAGAAACTTAATGAAAGAAATACTTTACCCTTCAACACCACCGCCACCTTTCTTAAAGTATCTCTGATTGGTTCCTTACATGGTACACCCTTTGGGTACCATCAAAATAAACCCAATATCCATTCTCTTACCATGTCTCTCATTGGCTATAAATATATAATCTTTTGAATAACCAAGTTAAATAGGCCAGTAATGGCTTTCCTTTGTAATCCCTACTCCCTCTGTGGAGCAAGCTTTACCTTAATCTTGACACAAGGAGGTGCTGATTGTAAGTGCACAGCCTACTATATTATAAATACCCATACCACAAACCATAAAAAGAGCAAGGATTAGAAAAGACAAACTCGTCATCATTCTGCCTACGCATGGGAATATCAAATGGCAAGGGGAAAAAGCAAGAATCAACGCAGGAATTACCACCTACTTCGAGCTCATGCATAATTCATGAGCTGTCCGGCGGTCAATGGCGGAAACGTGTCAAAAAGGGGGTAGTCCAGTTTAATTAACGAAAATGAACATCGTCTGAAGGAGAGCTGCTGATACCTCCATACATAGATATCATACGAATACAGGATATGACGGAGAGATATAGTGGGCGAGAAGTCCGGTGAATTTTCTGATGCTTTAAGCTGTGGACGGTTTTTTCACAAAAATTCAGCATAACAAAAATAAACCAAGAGAATGCGCTTATAATTAAAGTGCCTCAAGTAACATGAACAGTGTGGGGGGGAGAAGTGAAACGATTCGAAGCGACATCATGTTACACAAGAGGGGAATGTTGTGATTCTGTTTAGTACACAACTGGGCGATATGGCCAGGTTGACAAGACTGTGAATGACTCGCGTACATCTGGTCGCTTGTGGGGGGCAACTGCAATGTAGAGCAGATTTAATGAAACGTGCATGTTATACATGCTGTTATAATTTTATCTGTTGTTTAATATGGTGGCATCTTGGAGGTACTTAGTACACAAGGGTTGCTGCTGATATTTCCCGATATCAAGATTCATAGGGGCAGGTATGATGATGACAATTGAGGACAACCTCTTTTCACACTCAGTGTTGGTATTTGAAATAGTTTGCATTTGATAAATTCAGAAATCACCATGTTATTAGGGGTGCTGGTGGGAGTTCTATTGGACAACCTCTTTACCTAACTCAGTTTTGGGTATTTAAAATGTTTTGTGGATAACCTCAGAATTCACTGGGGTTATTGGGGGTGCCGGTGGAGTTTCTGATTGGACTACCTAGTTTCCCAAACCCCAGTTTATGGTATCCAAATTGTTTGTGGTTGGATAACTTTCAAGATTCACAAGGTGTATGTGGGGGTGCTGGTGGGTGATCTGATTTTATGTTTGGAACACATATTTACCACATTATTTTTTTTTATTTGATTTACGAGAAAATTGGCATTTTTTTAATAAAAAAACACACCCACCAGAGATATAAAATTTAATCTTTAAAAATATATTTAAGTGATCCCAAAATCGATATTTTGTTATAAAAACAAACATTAAAGTAGATTTGGAGCCCCTGTTTTGACTTGCTATTTGGCCCCGTGCATTTCACATTAAGGTTTTTGGACTGCCTACTGAAAAACCCTATTTTTTTGGGGCCCTTAGGAACTGGTTGGTTTAAATTACTAGGCTTTGGCAAGGCCTGGCTAAAAAATTGGGGAGCACTGATTTTTGCATTTTAATGACAATTTGGGGTAATTATTGCATTGTTACAATTCATTTTTCCAATTTATTGTCGCCCACTTCTCATATTTTCTTAGTAAATGCATTCCCACATTTGTGCCCTTTTTATATTTATGTTCTGGCTCTCGCATACCTGCATTTGCATGCAGTAAGGCGCATGCATGCATGCATTTACAAGCACCATAGGCCACAAATGTCATTGGATACTCACATCCATCATAATAAAAAAGAAAATACTCAAATTTAAAATCAAATAACTGAAATGTACTGAGATTGCTCTTCTTTACAATGAGTAACCACCTACCGGACAACCTATGACCTATTTTCTGGCGAAGGCAACTTGTTGTACAGTAGAGAGCCATATCACAAGCCATATCATGAGCTGTCTGAGTCCCGGTCTCGAGTCCACTATCATTGGTAACTAGTATGGAAAAGCGCAGGACAGAGAAGTGGCAGCCCAAACCATTTTTGACTTTGCATTACTATGTCGTCTTCACAATGAATAACCATCTACTGGACAACCCGTGAAATTTTCTGAAGGAACCTGATGGTACAGAAGGAGCCCATATCACTATCTGTCTCGGTCCCGTCTTGAGTACTCTATCCGGGTACATTATACAGAAAATGTGCAGACAGAGCAGTGGAACCAACCATGTTTGACTTGCATTACTATGGCTTCTTCTTCAAATGATAATCATCACCGGACACCCGTGACAATTATTCTGTGAAGGAAACCTGATGTACAATAAAGAGCCATATCACGAGCTGTCTCGAGTCCGCAGTCTCGAGTACCATAATCATGGGTACATTAGTACGGAAAAGCAGCAGGACAAAATGGCAACATTGATAGGCATTAGAATGTAAAGCTGCACATTTTCACCTAGGGATACCCTCTTCTAAATGATTGCGACACCTAATGCATAGAGTACCTCTTATCGGACAAGCTGTGACAATTTCTGTGAAGGAAACCTGATGTACAATAAAGAGCCTATCACAGCTGTCTTGAGTCCCCGGTCTCTAGTACCACTAAATCATGGGTACATTAGTACGGAAAAGCAGGCAGCACAGATAATGGTGAATATTGAAACATTAAAGTAAGCGGCACCTTTCACCATACTGGAAACCCCTCTTCTATCTATAAGTGATCCAGAAAACGTTTCCATATATGGGGTTAAGATTCACATCTTCCATTTTATTAAATTTGTTCACCTGTAAGCATGTGTTGTACAACATTCACAGCATACCTTTACGATTCATGTTTTCTTGGAACAGACCAAAGGCAATCCGTAACATTACCTATCTATTACAGAGTACTTACATAACAAACACGCCAAATCCTAATTAACGATAACTTAATTCGCAAAATATCACCTATATTACAACCTTATTTTGAATCCCCTCATGTGTGATAATATCAGAGACCTCTCGGCTTAGCATACAAATGCATCACTCGGCTCCAAAGAAGCGACTCCTCTTGATAATAATAGCTGCTATATCTGCTGTGTTGCAAATGGCAACCCTATAGGTTATACCTCACTACCCTGGCAGCCATAATGATAAAATTCTTGGGTGACCTATTTTCTTGCATGGAAAAAAAATGCTTTAAATGTCCTGATAATGCATTGATTATAATAAAGGGGCATTTTGTGATCTACAGATCGATTCCTGATTTCCCTCAAAGAAATTGAGATGTTAATAACATCTTTAACCAGTAAGGTTAGAGAGGGAGAATGTCGAAAGTTGATGAGAGAAAAAAAGTAAATCGGACCATGAACGATAGTGGTAATGGAGGGCTATCAGCACGGGAATATGACTGGGGTAGAACGAAGGGAGCGGGGGAGAGAAAGTATAGAGGATAGTTGGGGGAAACGGGGGAGCGGAGGTAGAACTAAGAAGAAGAAGGTAGAGCAGTTTGGGGGGTAAAACAGGCGAAGGGGAAAAGATAACAAAAGGGGGAGAGGATTACTTAGGACGAGACTCTGGAGAAGAAGAGTCAGCGAGGGTATGGAAGATAAAGAAAAGTAAACGTAAGTCGCCCAGGTAAGCAGGAAAAATGTCGGGGGCAGGGGGAAAGACCGAAAGGAAAGTGAGTGCAATTAGGTGGGGGAGGGAAATGAATAAGGCAAAGGGAGAGGGGTTAGAGGAGAAGAAAGGGACGGGAAAGGGTGCGTTTGTAATAGGGTGATATCAAGGAGAGGAAAAGAAGAGAAAGAAGGAGGAAAGGAGAAGGTTGACCGTAGGCGAAGAAAAGGGAGAAGTATAAAACAGAGAAGGAAAGTGAATGCAATGACATGGGACAGACGAACGAAGATGCAGGATAAGCATGGGGCGAGGAGTAAAGAAGGGTGAGGAAGACAGAAAGGGGGTAGAGGGTGGGGGTGGGGGGGACGAGCGGGTTAGATTGAGTAAGAGAGTGAAGCGAAAAGAGCAGGAGGTCGAAGGAAGGCAGGGATGGGGAGTGGAGCAGACGGGGGGAAAGGAACGGGAGAGGAACGGAGATATGAAGAAGGAAAAAGAAGGGGGGGGTGGGGGGTAATAAGTGCAGAAGAAGGAAAAGACATAAGAAGTAGGGTAAAGGGGGCGACTCGTGGATTGGGGAAGAGTGATGAGAGGAGGAGGGAGCTTGCAAGGGAAAGTTTGAGGGTAGGAGGAGCAACTAAGATAGAGATGGAGAGACAGGAGAGGAGGAGGGTCGGGAAAAAAGATATAGGAGAGCAACGTGGTGATGAAATGTCTAGAGGGGTAGAGCAGGAAAGAGTAATAGATGGGCGCCACAAAAGTCCTAGGAGTTATGCAAGGCTCGAAGGGAAAGATTAAAAGGGGAATGGATGGGGGACAAAAATAAAAGAAGTGGTACAAGGACACCAAATGTCCGTTTTGGTCCAAGTATAGTATGTGATGTGTCTAATCTTACATGGCAATTCGATCTACTCTAGAAGAAATTGTAATTTGTACTTTCGTAAATACCTTTTTATTGAGGTTTTTGTAAGTGAATCAGAACAAATTAATGTGCTACGATCACAAAGTGCACCTTTAATTAGGTGGTTAATTTCATGATTCAAATTGTAGACTGGGATGTTTTCTCAAACTAAATGCTTTTTGGACAGTAAATTTGTGCAATTTATTCCGGACTCATTAATTTCACATCGATTTGCCCACACTCGGACGGACCTTAGCTTTAAAAGGAAAACCCTTTTCCCAAAGTTGTCAGTTTTTCCATCGACACTGTGCATAATTTCAAAATCTGGGGTTCTGGGGCTGAGGCTATTAGCAATCAGGCCATGCCCTTTAACATTTCTGTACTTTACGGCCATGATAAATTAACTTAGCAATAACTTTCACCGCTGGAAATATTTTCGCCAATGGCTAAGTTAACTTGTTTTACAACTATAAATAATCCAAATTTGTATCATCTCTATCCACCAATACAGGTGAGTAAAAATTACACTCGATTTCAGAAAAAACTTAAAATCCTTAACAGCTTAGAACTATGATTTTGATCATAAACTATAGCGCATTATTCCACTTTCATTGGTAAAAAAAATCAAAGTTTACCCTTTTTCGTAAATGTAGATATGGTAATTACGGAAAACCACCAAAACCATATTGACCACGGCTGTACAATTCTACACGTCCACAGCCTCAAACCCTCCATTGATTTACTGATTCTAAATGCTAATAACCTTTGCTTTTTTCTAAAGTAACCATTTTTTTTTTTTTTTTTTTTTTTTAATTTTTTATTTCTTCACAATTATTAGTCAATAACAGTAGCGTAACAGGGTTTTAGGGAAGGGGCGCGTTGTCCTTTCCCCCAGGGTCTCACAAAAAATAGCTTAAGCTACCGGTAAAGCAGGAAAGTGGAAAAGGACAAGCAGAAATGGAGTAAAGACATGAGAGGGAAGGGAGAGTAACAGGATTGATCTGCAAAGGGAACGGAGATAGACATTGAATGTTGTGCTATATGTTCAAATATCAATTCCCCAAAGTAAGCGGGAGCCCCCCCCCCCCACCAACCAGTCAGATTACGACTACGTCGGGGAAAATGTGGGTCAACCCGCTGTATTGCACAGGATTACCTATACATATTTGCATTCAGTTTCCCCACTAAAAGAACCGTGAACAATTTCGAATATTCATTGAATAATGCTTCAAAGTTTGGTGCAGGATTCCATAATTTGTTATTGTTTATCAGAATAATGACAGAGGTTGGACATCTTGTGATATTTGAAGGGATTACCAGAGGTATCAAAGCAACAAATATGTCATGATGTACTTGTGTATTCTCATTCAAAGTTTTTTGGCCCATATTCCATAACATGCTACAATGATTCCGTGGACAGAGGAAAAATGTGTACCATATCTTTAAGATACAATAACTTTTCAAGCAAGGTTCAAAAATCCAAATTCAAAATTTCTCTAGTAGGGGAAAAATAATCTTGTTTTGTATGCAAGAGTCAATATTTCAGTAGATTTTTCCACTGCTGTAGAAAAATTTAAACAAACGAGTGGTAACTCTTTTTGACTCCCCTGTATTCTATCATGTCTTGGGTGTTACATTGAGAGACATAATTACAACGTAGTTCATGGTGATAACAATTCCTAATGCGCAGCCTAAGTACTTGCAACCCAATAATCAGAGCATCAAATTTGAAAACTATAACTGAACTACTTTACCATGTGGAAATTACCGAACTCACCTATGAATTAGGTAGCTCGTCTTCCAACTTTACAGAAAATAATAATTTTAGCTTGCACGCAAACATGGAAAGTTAATTAAAGCGAATTACCATTCATAAATCGCATCATATCTTAGACTAAGGTTGTACCTGTAAATGGCTCACAATCCTTAGGAGGGACGTCAGCACCGTCGACCTTTAACATGCGTACTTGCCTTATTTGATTCATTGGGTAACTTCCTGATGCATGTCTGGGCAACGGTAATCGGTAAGAAATTTGAAATATGGTTATGTGTTAACTGTAAATGCTAACTACATAAACATGTGGAGGATTTCAGAGCTCATCATACAATAGGAATTACTATTGGAAGATTTTCAGGTATTTGTAAAAAATGCAGGGATTTTTTTTTTATTACCTGTACTTAGTTTGGTGGTTGGAGGCAAACATACAGATATGGTCCACCAAACCCTTCTACTCAAAAGCTTAGACTATTACATCTAAATATCAAAGTCATGGATAAACTAGATTAATTTAGCCCAAATCTCAACAGAGAGCATACAGCCAAGCATCATGTGTCAGACAATGGAATCTGGAAAGGAAGGGAGCACAAGAAACCAGAGAAATTGGAACAAATCGTGAGCCAGAAAAGGCAAAGATGACACACAACGCCTGGCGGCATACAGCTGTCGAGATTGGGCGAGCAAGGAAAATAGTGATTGAAGATGGGTTTGGGGAAGGTTTTGCACAGGATTTTTCAGAAAACAAACAAAAGACACAAAACAAAGGACAAGACAAACACATAGACACCACAAAGACAACTCAAACATACCATCCACAACACACCGAACCCACACAAAAGCTCACAACATATCAATATAAAATACAATGAGGGAATAACACACAACCAACACAGGACACACAACATTGGACAGGACAAAGACATCAACCTCCCTTACACTCACTCTCCCCTCTCTCTCTCTCTCTTTAAATAAGCCAGATTAGAACAGCTGCCGTGGCAAAACAAAATAGAAAATAAATTTAACTATATATTATGAATCAAGATTAATATAGTCCATTTTTTGAAATGCTGCTTAAGTTTGTTATTATGTTCAGCAATTATGTTCAATACTTTGTTTTATTCTCACCAGTATGGAGGGATTATTGACTCTCTCTCCCCTCTCTCTCTATCTCCTGAGATTGTGAGGCATTTACAGTTCACTGTCAGATATTGAAGTTTTCAATATTGGATGTTTGATGCAGTTTTATGAAATGTAATAAACTTTTATTAAAAATTTCCCAATTGTTTCAGTGAAAGCAAATAATATTCTGTTAATTTGAATCAAATCAAGATTGACTGCAGCTGAATAAAGAGAGCACCAATGGTGCAAAGGCAGGTGCGTGTATGCTGATGGAACAATGATTTCAATTTGTTTAAAGGCCGACTCACAGATTTCCCGATGAGGGCGCACTCAATTTTCAAACAAATCAAGTCTTTTGCATGTACATAATGCTTGTCCATATACTAATCATTGTGTGAAATAACTAAGCTTAAATCGAAGTCCTTCATATGAAAAATCACAACTTTGTTATAAATTTCCAGATCCGGAATTTTTGTTATACACGGTATCCTCTGGCACTGTTAAACTCTGCATAAATGTTTACTGCATGAAAACGGAAAATCCGATACATCTCTAACTTTGGAATTGAACATTTTAGGTGACTATCTTTAGTTCTAGGTGACTATTTTTAATTTCAACTCAACATAATTATATTTCAAAATCTCTAAGTCAGCCTTTAAAGCAATAATTGGAATTTTTTTAAAAAGTGCCCCCAATTTTTAATTTGTGAGATTTATGCATAGCCTGTGCATTGGTAATTGCCAAGTACACTATACATATGAACGGTAATGCTCAAAAGTGTACATCCCTCATAAAAGAAGATTTTTGTAATTAGATTAGGGATCCCTGATCCTAATTCAATGGCAGCACTGGAAACGTGTAATTTTAGTCTGTCCATAATGAAATAGCACAATCTCACAAAAATGGTTGTAACTTGACTTGCGTGAACCAACAGAACTGTTAATGGATAAGTGTTGATACGATCATGGTGCTATTTCCTGACTATTTCATTTTGGAATGACGTTTTCAGTGACCGTTGAATTTTCATTGGGATGTGATATTAATTATTCTAATTACAAAATTCCTTCTTATGTGACACAGAGAAGTTTGAGCTGTACCATTCACAGGTATAGTTTACTAGACTATTACCAATGCAACTGTGCAAAAAATCTCAATTCTTTTTGAATTTGGCGCGATCTTTAAAAAAATATGCCGTTATTGTTTTAAAGGTGCATTTTGAGATCCTTGCACCTTCAATTTTCTATGGTTTACTAGATATCCTTGAGAAAAGTTATTTCCAAAATTTCAGTAGATTCTAATAGCATACTTTAATGTCATGAGCAAATTTTCACATCAGAGTGCCCCATAGGCCACTGCATTCTAATTTTGTATATATTTCCGAGCAGATCAAATCCGCATGTAAGGTCAGGCACGCATACTGTACTTAGGCCATTAGTTCAGATGATATAAAAAAAGTAACTTTAGGCACATAGTAACCCAAAATCAAACATTCTTAGCAAATCTGTGAAAAAATTTTAAAGAAGCTGATTTCAACTGATTTTGGTAGGTAAAGGTGTCAACATTTACCCCAAAAAAAAGTGAGTTATCGTAGGGGGTGGGGAAATGGTTTTTTTGGGAGTCAAAGGTCAATAACAGGGGTCAAATTTTGAAATTGATCCAATCATGTTGAAAAGTATACCAAGTTAATAGTTTAATCATAAGGATTCCAAAAAGGTATAGTTTGTACTATCTGCGGTTCCCATGTAGGGGGCACCAAAGGTCAACATCCATTGCATTCAATGGGGCTTGATCTTGTTTCCCCCTACTTCGGTAGGTAAGCATTTAAGACACTCAAAACTATTCCTTATTTTTATCCTATGAGCTCCATCTATAATTTGCACCATTTTTTTATCCAAATCGGAGTAATTTTTAAATTTGACCCCTGTACAACTGCAAATGATCCATTTTATTGATTTTTGCTGTTTTTAGCCTATAACTCCAAAACTTTTGGCTGCAGATAGTACAAACTATACCTTTTTGGAATCCTTATGATTAAACTATTAACTTGGTATACTTTTCAACATGATTGACCCCGGTTATTGACCTTTGACTCCCGAAAAACCAATTTTCCCACCCCCTACGATAAATCACTTTTTTTTTGGTAAATGTTGACACCCATACCTACCAAAATCAGTTGAAATCAGCTTCTTTAAAAAATTTTCACAGATGAAACTTACTTTAGAGATACTATCAGGTACGCATACTGTACTTAGGCCATTAGTTCAGATGATATAAAAATAGTAACTTTTTAGGCAAGTGTCATAATACCTTACAAATAAAGAAGTGCAAGTTCTGGTAATAAATGCTGATAAATAAGCGGATCAGAAGAGCACTGTGCAATGAATTACACCAAGTCATAATAATATTAATTTGCAGGACAAGGTTCTAGATTTAACCCCAATTTGACTGCCAAAAGTGTGAAAAAATAAATATTCAATTGAGAAAATGATGGTGAAAAAACTAAGATCGAATATGAATCAACAAAGGCCAGCGTAAGGTCATCAACCTTTCTGTTTTCAACCTTGTAGCTCCTTAAACAATATAATTGTTTAAGCCATCCATTTCTTTCCCCATGACTAGGAAAAACAACTTGCTGTGCTCTCCAAAAATTAACATTTTTAACATTTTAACCCTTGTGTGACCTTTGACTTCTATTTCTAAATTTTGTAGTCTGTTTTTGAAGGTGTCACACTTTCTTTTGAGAGATTCAAACTTATCAATGAGAATGATATTCTAATTGGGACAAAAGTAATTGAATGAGGGCATTTTCTGAACAACATTCTGCACATGTGCACATGTTAAAATGCAGTCCAAATTTGTACAATTCATACAGTTGCATTGTTGGCTGCCAAAGCCTCTCCTAGTGTGAAATCTCTTTTGCAGAAACACAGTGATAAACTGACGACTAGTACGTAGAGTAATTCATGTCATGCTATGATTTCATCTGCACAATGATTCCTACACATGCCTAGCACACCACCTAGGTTGAATGTGAGTAAAAAGATCTGGTGTTGATGCTGATGCCACTCAAGGCGGGTGGTGGTACATAAATATCATGCTTGGTAAAGGTACTAATCAAGGGCAGGTATCTAAATGTGACCTGCATTTAAAATCTCAACAGTTAAATTTTTACTACATGTACTTATCAATGTATACTTTGTGAAAAAGTTTGCCAACCTGGGGTCATGACCTCAATAGAGGTCATGAGATCATAAGATGGGTTCATGAAGCTAACTTTAAAAAAATAAATAGAATTGACAGTTCTAGACTTTCGCGCTCACTATTTAAAAAAACATGCGCTGTGCACTGCCTTATTAACTCATTAACAGTACCCAATTCTACCCATTTCAATATGCAAATGAGCTCATTAATATGCATATATACCATCAACACTTTGCATGAGTATTACTTGTATCCACCACTACCCACATACCAAGTGTCATCAAAATCGGACTTTGAATTCTAGTCAAGGGTCACTTTTTTTGTGAAACTGTTGACGAGAGAAATACATACATGCATCCATACATCATACATCCTAAAAGCATACAAACAAATACTAAGTATGCCTACCAGCTACAGCTGGCGGCCTAAAAAAAGAGTGTTTCAAAGCTGATTTAAATCAGTAGGAATAAAATCATGACAAATAAAGGTGCTCCTTTTTAAAAAAAAAAGAGTAGTATATATGATAGTTTACTGATGTCAATTAAATCAACCTCATTGATCAGATCAGCATTAGACATCTTGTGGGTACAATCTTGGGTGATAAGACAAAAGTTTTTGGGATCTCATGTTTATCACTTAGAAATGGGGTCTCTGCCTCAGCAAAAAAGGTTAAGGAAACCATGACCTAAGGACTTTTGAAAATGCAAATCATGAGCGATCACGGCCGTACGCAGGATTTATTTTGGGGGGTGCGGGATTTCAAAAAAGTGGACTTAACCCCCCTAAAATGGTCCTTTTTTGGACTTTTTGAACATTTTATCACCAAAAAGTGGACTTTTGTGTCAAAATTTCGCTAAATTTTGGACCTCTTTTATCAAAAAATTCAGCAAAAAGTGGACCTTTTGTGGAATTTTGTGAAATTCCTTCAATTTGCTCTCAAATAATAGTCCAGGACCTTGGAAGAATACAGATATATTCTACACACAAAAATATCATAGCACAAAACAGATATGAGCCTTAATAAGAACCTAAAGATATCCAGTAATTTGGTAGGCCAATTTGAGTTGTCGTAACAAATATGTCTACTACATAACTATCACACTCTCGCAATAATTGATATTAAAACCACAAAGGTCTTAGACTGGTCAAACAGGATGGATGCCGTGGGAAACAACTCCGACATGACTTCTTGTGTTTAACACCATGATCCATACAAGTCTGCTGATTAAAATCACTCCAGAGTTATTTTATGATAACATCATTCTGTTTACCACAGGGGCGCTCATTTGGGCTTAATCATTTCAGGCGATGACTAATATATATAAAAGCTTTACAACCATACAAAAATATCAATTTTGAAAAATCTTGAGGGCGCACTATTTTCAAAATATGCCAGTGTCTCTTTAAATTGTTACATGCACACACAAAAAAGATTGTAATAACAGAGCACTTCTCAAATCTACATCAACCACCTGCCACCACTATAAATCCATGCGAGTCATGCACAGGAGTCATTGGTAGGAAAAGCATGATATATCCCGCCATCTGCTGCCAACCCCAGACTACGTATAACAAACCTCAACAACTTCACACTTTAGGCCCCATTAAGGCCAGCCCTCCAGAATTAATCAAAAGCCATCGCATGGAACAGGCTCGGCATTTGCGAGGAATGCTCCGTTCAAAGGTGTTATGCTCATTATAATCGTGTTCCTTATTGCCTGGGTTGTTCAGATATGGCACAAATGATGCACCTGAACTATTTTCTATACTAGGACATTCATGAAATTTGGATTGTATTTCTTTTCAAAATGCATTCACCTTGCAGTTAATTAAAACTTCCATATCAAAAATAACGACAACCTGATATCACAGAATGCAAGGGTTAGAGACCACTGAAATTAGTCAAGGTACAGGTAATAGATCCATATGCAATAGGCTTTATATACTCTTGGTATTCCTACCATATGGCAAGGAGGATTTCATGCTAAGGCCTACAAAAAATATGTTTGTTTGTGGTAAGGCGACAAAAATAAAAAACCCTGTTTAAACGGGCCCGACCGACCCTGATTTGTCAGTTTTGCAGATTTTTTTTTTAGTTTTTTCCAAAAATCATGTAAAATCAGACTGTTTTTTAGCCCAAATTTATCAATTTTGGCAATTTTTTTAGAAAATTTGTTTGTAAAGATATTTCATTTTTTCTCTTGATTTGTCAGATTTTTTGCTATTGTAGGCCAATTTTGAGCTCCATAGAAAAGAAAAGACAAAATTCAACCACCGAAGACGTTGTTTCCTTTTTTCGTCGCCTAATGGAGGAAAATTATTAGGGATGGTTGGTCAGATTTCACAGTGTTACTCTAAAATCAATATAAACATGCTATATTTATATTGTTTTTTAATGACATAGCAAGGATCTTTATTTTACTTGTTAATAGTAGGTTGGTGAAGGCTTTCCACGAATCGAATAAATTTATATGTTATAATTGGGTGGGGCACTTTCAACATGAAAAAAAAAATACGTAAATGGCAACAATTTGCAAGTTACCCCTCCAAAATAACACATCATTTACCCTCGCCTCTTAGCTATCAGATTACCTCCATTTCTACACTTTCTTCTCCTCACATTGCTTAAAAGATCTTTATTTTACTTCAAAGTCATTTTCTGCATTTAAAATAAAATTCAAATCTACACACTCAACAAATATCACTGGGAACAATTCTGACGTCCTGCCGCCTCTGGTATCATTTGTGCATCAGAGAGGAACTCAGTGCCCTACATTCTGCAACATTTCAGTGTTTCAGCAGAGGGTGACATACTTGTTTGTTGCCTATCTGTAACTATGGGGGATTGGCCGTGCCAATTGAGATGGTTATCGATACAGAAAGAATTACACGCTCAAAATCAACCAATCTGGTTTGCAGAGCTGAAACCCAAGGGGTAGGACATGCCAACCTAACAGCAACAGCGAATTCAAATGGCATCAACATTCGGCGTAACCCGAGTGCTAGTCTTTTTCAAAGACTTAACGGCAGGAGGGCGCTATTATGCATATTGAACGGTTACACACAGACTGACTAAAGGCTAGGCCTGGTCACGAATGTTTAAATCTAAATGACCGTTATTGGAAATTACAATATTTTGCAGCGGGGTTAATCCACTAACCCCGACGGATTTTGAGCTCAATAATTTATTCCAAAATTATCATGATATTACTAAGATGTATTGAATAAGGTTTAAGAGGAGATTTTGTAATGTAACTGAGACAGAGATTGCCATAGTAAATGCATGTAGCAGTTCCTCAAATTACCGTTTGGAAAGCCCCAATGCCCAAATCGAGCACGTCATGTCCTACCCCTGCTGAAATCCAACTTAGATATGTCAGTCAGTTACTATTTATTGATCATCACCTGAATGAAAATGGTAAAATACTCACATGCACACATGCAGGCACTCAAAGATGCACACGCATGCACGCACACAGATAGATACCAAAAAGTTGCTTTGTAGTAATACTTCAACAAGTCCAAACATTCTCATCCTCAACCCCTGTGAATAGTGAGTTCCATTTCAGTATACCATGAGCTCTTTGGTGTACTATTTCAAGAGATGCACACATTTACATTGCCTACATTCTTACAATCCAAAATAAAAGGTAATTATTTTAATCCATTCTGACCTTCCTGGCTAAAGTCTGTATCACTACTTGGCAATTCTAACTCAATACCGCGGCATGTGAAATAGCCGACCCATGTGTCCATCGTCAACCAGTGTTGCCATATCTTAGTGGACTTCTTGTGAAAGCTGGCCTGGATTACTGACTAAATATAAAAGCAGCAATTTACTCAAGTAGGGGGCCACTGCAAATAAACCTCTGTCTCCATTTTACAACAAATCTCAGTGCAACTCACTTCTGGCTTAAATTTTTCCTTTTGACGTCTGAGAATCACGTTCAAATTATGGACAGATAGCTTTGAGAGGATGAATTAGCATAGCAGTATTTGAGTATACTCTGTGAGACTCCTGTCCTCTCAAGTGAGTAACATTTGGTGAGTGAGTGAGTGAGTGAGTGAGTGAGTGAGTGAGTGAGTGAGTGAGTGAGTGAGTGAGTGAGTGAAGCAAAGAAAAAGGGAGAGAAAGATTATAATCTACCTACTGCCCTATCCTCCTTGATAGCTGTTTGGAGCAGTTTGAGCTGGCATAATCAATTGAAGTTTTGACCTTTGACCCTTTTATCATAGGCCACAGAGAGGGCGGGGGTCATTGACTTTTTCAAGGTTTACAAGAGACCACTGCAATGGTATGGCCATTTTATCATTCAGGCATGTTTTAAGTTTTACTTTTGACCTTTGACCCAAAAGACAGGTCAAAGTTTGTTGGCAATAAGTGCTATACACTGGAAAAAAACAAGCAAACTGGCAAAAAACATCACAGATTGTTAAACTACTAGTTACCCAGGGCACCTCACACTACACCTCAGACCCACAATGGATAAGTAATCCCTATCTTCCTGCCATAAAAGGTGCCATGAAAATGGTAACCATGCACACTCTGTACCACTTAGCATATTAACACCACATTGTGTTTCAACAAGAAAGGGTAAATCTAAAATAAGCTTCAGTCTAAATTGGCATATTGTGTTTTGTTTAGATAGCATGATCATTTCTCACTAAAGTTGTACCATAATTGGACAGATGCTACAACAGCAAAAAATAGGAAGTTTTCAAACAATGTGAAATTGTAGATTTCCTCAGTTGATAAATAAAACAAACAAAAATTGCTCTGGTCCTTAACATTCTATCTTCGATAGCCAAAAATCCCATACAACACAACACTTCAACCTTTGGGGAAAAGGTCAGCAAGCAAAAAGGACTTTGACCTTGCAATTAACAACGTTCACATTCATGAAAATGGATTTCAATTTTTGCTGGTTCTCGGTGAACTTGAGACTGCACTGGAGAACTCCTACGGGCCTTTGATGACTTCTTAAAGGTCCCAGGTAATGAGATGATAAACCTACTCCAAATCTTTATGGGACATTCCATTCCAATAAACAGGGCCAGAAAAAATACACTACCAGTGACATCACTAGTGAAACTATTGATTTTCAGTCAGTGTCATGAATAGATTCACACCAGTCACCTGGAATTTTCTATTACTCTCTTAAAAATCAATAGTTTCACTAATGATGTCATCACCAACCCAATTTTTTTGAATGCTTTCTGGCCCCTCCTTGTAGACTTGACACAAACCACATCAATTCTATTTGCATTTCCTGGGACCTTTAAGAGCTTCTCCCTGTCAGGAGCCCAAGCTCAGCAGAAACCAGCAGAATTCATAACAATGCATAATTGGAAATGTGAATGTGGTCAAATAAATTGCCACAAAACTTATGAAGTATTCCAAACCTACTTACAATCACACATATTTATTGAATACAACCGTATACAAACAATTTTTCAATACCCACTACAAAAATAAATGACGAAGCCGAAAAGAATTAAAAAACATTGTATTTATGCCAGTTTTGTCAGCAAACTCCGCACTTGGTATGCTAATACAATGCAATGAAATGAAAAGTTCCATTAAAGAGATTTAATAAAAATATTGATGCTAGTAGAAACACATATTATAGTAATTAATCACCATCATCTCCTAATGATCAGCTTTGACTCTACTCTCTTAGCTGCACTAAGACCACTAGTCCCCTTAATTTTCTATATATATTGATTATTTTCTTTTATTATTTCTAATTGCACCGTGCAGACGGTCGGCCAGCGACGGGATCAGGGGTGGGCACCAGCGGGTGCCTCTTATTGCATTTTCCTCATTATGGTTATCTTTACCAATACGGCCATTGTCATCACACCATAGTAATTGCAATTGTTAATGTATAACGAACACACAGATATCATAATTGTATGCCTGAAATTGCTTTGTCCAACACCTCTTCTCCGTAGACCCAGTAATGACTGTAACACGTAGGTATATCCAAACGTATTTACTTCAGCTTTGTCCATGTTGACAATCTGAGTTGTTCCAAAGAAATCAAACACATTATAATTGTATTCTCAACCACACAGGTTAGCATAATGTATGCCTAACTTGCTTTGTCCAACAACCTATCTTCAGTTATACAGTAATGACTGTGCAACATACTACAGCCAATGTATTGTGCTTTAGTATTGTCCAACAATGTTGACAACTTTTGCTTTGTTTTTCCCCTTTCCTAAGAATCAACTAAACTTATTTTATGCAGGTCAAACAAAGGGTTTTT
The DNA here is from genome assembly GCA_023653785.1 of Ophioderma brevispina. NCBI lineage: Eukaryota > Metazoa > Echinodermata > Ophiuroidea > Amphilepidida > Ophiodermatidae > Ophioderma > Ophioderma brevispina. The sequence goes on along the minus strand of JAMKCH010076982.1, from coordinate 62,279 downwards.
TTCAACAGAGCATCAATGATCAGTAGGCCTAGAATATATGCCATCAAAAGACAAAACAACAACACCTTTAAAGTACCTTTATATTTATTTACATAGAATATGGCACATTAATACAATTTGGTTTATGACTTTACAGCCAGGTTTTTTTTGGCATCATATTATATACCAGAGTATGAATTCCCATCTGAGATGATTATTAAGGAAAAAATGTTGTTTTTAATATGTTATGATACTAATGCGCCTTTAATCTTGCAATATAATGGTTACCATCATTGTCATCTTAATAACTACTAAAATATGATGCACCTAAATATGCCACACTAATCGGAGCTTTTTTTAAATTCATTTTCCCTGATATGGAACATCAAGTGATGTAGGCTTATCAATAGCCAATCATGAAGTAGGCCTATGTAAATTTTATGACTTAACATGTATTTATAGCTTACATGTACCCAGAACAACAAAATATGAGCCTGGCCATACAAGGACACATTCTATGCATTCGAAAGTTGCCCTGGTCTGCAAGCAAACATATGTTTAGTATAGGGATAACTTTGGTAATGGTAAATATAGAAGTAGAAAAAGTGCAATGGAAAAATCCCTCTTTTGATTATGGAAAAGAACTTTCCATAAAATAAAAAAATGGAAAGAGGTTCCATATGTTTTCCCCCCTTAAAAATTGTACAGGAAAAGCAAATTCTTTTTTTATTATGGCCTTACACTCACAAATTCTCTAACCCTAAGGCCAAAAATAGAAAAAAAAATGCTGTAGAATTTGAAGTGGGGTACATATGGAACTCTTTCCTGGCCAACAAAAACAAAACACAACATATGAAACTGCTAATAAGATAATAACCTGATAATGGAATATCACGTAGGCCTAATGCATGTTATTTAGGTGAAAATGAATTAAAATAACATCTTTAAGAAAACTTTTTAAAACTTTAGTTTAACTTTTTATATCAATAACAGAGGTTTCTTCACAATAAAAAAACAAACTTCAATTTTAATTTTAAAAAAATTGTTCTTGTGGTGAGGTACAATATCTACAGTTTGACTTGTTTTGAACAGATTGTTCAATGTAAGTAGGCTTTGAGTAACATTGAAGTTAAATATAGCATACTTGATTTTTCAAACACTGCATGCTACAGACGGGAAATAATAAACCCGCACATACTTTGATCATGTTTAATACAGCGCTTGATAGAAGACATTTTTCTCTAAAATGTGATTGTTCCATAAAGTACTTTAGAGATGCTGATGGTACTATTAATTTATCTTTGGTTTATTTCTTTCCTCTGTTAAAACTCTGTTAACTTGTTAATCTTTTAATTCTGTTAATACTTCAAAGAGTAACATTCCAGGACAAAAGTTGGGTTTTACCTACTAAAAACATTCACACAATTGCCATACAACTTTCCAAGATCAAGTGAAAAATGAAATATATAGGTTGTAGAATTATGTTTCTTCTTATTTGATATGACAATAACTATAGTGTGTTAAAGACAAATTACTACTATTAAATTGAGTCATTGTCCTTTTTACACTATATCCAATTTGCCACATTAATAAGAACATCATTTAACAATAATAGTCCTTACAATCTGCCCTAGGAATTTAGCTTCACATAAACACTAGATTTAAGCTTGTTATTATTTTGCATACCTGAACACTTTCAATGAGGAGGAGAAGGTATTAGTATTTAAGACAACCCAACACTATTGTATCAAGTGCATGAAGATACTTTATTTAATATTAGGGGGTGATTTATGATCTATGCTTAATTTGAAATCTTGATGATGGTGACGATGACTATTGTTTTCACATCTTCTCCATTGCTTTAACGTAATAAAATTATTTTTCATTTAGGCCAGGAGTCATTGCTATTCCGCAAGTGTTTTTCTACACTACTTAAAGTTTACTTCTTTTATTTCTTAATTTATATCAATTGATTGAAGTCCTAATCGTGTGAAGGCCTGTTTTTGCATCTTTATAAGCGACGCATTGCATTATTCACACCTTAATAAGCTGACAATACCATCTTCAAGGTAAAACAATGCTTCCTTTATCACAATAAGCAATACATGCAATGGTTACTTATTATCATTCATAGTTTGAAGATATGTTTGAACTCTGCAAAATGCACAAATGAATCTGAGATTTATTTTGTTTTGTCTTTGTAAAATAAATTCATTTTTTTTTCATGCGACAAGCTTCAAAGTGAATATCGGCCATCATACCATCATGGAGCCTCTGCAAACCCTTATGATGACCTACCGTGTAATACATTAGTAATTTGATTTTAACATACAGAACCACACAAACCAAAGTTTAATGAAAACATTTAAATCAATATTTGAAATTGAGAAATTCCTATTAGTTCATGTTCAATTTTCCAAGGAACCACATTTTTTTTCTGGTATATAGGTCAATATACTACATTAAGTGGTCAATATTTAATCTTGCAAGGTGACTAATGGATGTAACTCCAAGTGTCCATGCATTTGCAAATGGAGCTGTGAATCCTTCAACCCGCAGTTTCATTGAGAGTAACTCCTAACTTCGATCTTTTGGGTTCTTCCCTGAATCTCACTCTAACGTTGCAGGGAACTGACTTTCAATTAAACTGTTGGTGTAGCTACGACTCTATGTCTGTGCAAGCACTCATTATGTGCTTTACAAATGATGGTAAATATTCTTAGGTCCAATATCAATTAAGCATACATTGTTACAAACAGATCAATTCCACCCGGCCATGTTAAGTTCATTATCTGCTTGTCTCAATTGTCCAAAGGAAAGTAGTGTCTTAGTAGTGTTTGGTATGTAAAGTGGTGGTCCCCCCCCCCACACGCCGCAACACCCTTGTAAACCACATCATTTAATATTCATCAATTAAACTTGACTATATACAACGTTTTAACCACTGGCACTCAAATAGGGTATTATCCCACTGAAATACTAGACAATGTTTTAAGACTTTATCCATAAGGTATGATAAATAACACATTTTCACATGCAGTCTATGTGACAAGCCACAAGGTTATCTACAACTCTACAATAATTGGTTAGCATTCCCCAAGAAGAGAAAAACCTAGTTGGCATATTTAACTGGCTCAGATAGCAGCTATAAGCCATGTGATTTGGTGGACGTAGGGAATTATAGGCTGGATCAACAAGTACACTGTACATCTAGACGGTAACTGCCCAATGGTTATAACTAGGTGCAAATGCAATGATATCTAGGCCAGAATTGATAATGCATGGCTTGCAGCTTTCACACAGAATGCATCTACATTAGGACAACAGACAAATCAACATAATCTTTACTACCATACACATTCATGCCAAAAACACAAAAGGCCAGAACAAAATGCCCCAAAACGCAACATCCGCTCGAATTTTTAAACATTCCAAACTAAATTTCAAAGAAATGTCAGTACTTGCATACCTGCAAGTTTAAAAAGGACTTGATAGACAGAGAGACTGTTTATGAGAAATCTTGGGTTCCTACTCTAATTTGCTACGTGATGACAATAGCCTATCTATTAGGATAAATCTAGGCTGCCACACATTTTGATTTTGGAGCCATTTTAACTGCCAGCTCATTTTTTTTATTGATGAACTAAGAAGTGTTCATTTAGACGGAATTTCTAGGAGATCCTCAGAAATCCCTTAATGGGGTCTCAAATATATTTGTTTTTACACTAATAACTCTACAGTAAATTAGTTTGATAATGATTTGAGGTGCCATATTGTGTAATTTAAGCAATTATGAGGAAAAATCATTAATTAAAAAGAAAAATAAATGCATTAAATTTACATGCATTTTTTTCTTCAAAAACAAGTAGTTTTGCATATTCCGATGTAGAGTTTAAAAATATAGCGATTACGCAACTTTTGCATACTTAATTAGCTCATTTGCTATGTAATTGCCCGAAATACAACCAAAACTAATCAGGTAGAGAACTCTTCAACCCTGCGTCCTTCCAACCAAGTTACGTCGTTATACGCCTTACGAACTCCAGAAAACTAGAATACAAGCCTAAATTATACAAATTCGATAATTAGCAATTTTAGGATATGTTTCGCTAATGACAATAAAAATGTAGGTCATTAATTTTTAGGGAAAATTTAAAGAAACTTAAGTTTGTCAACATCGGACAAATGCTAAAAAACAATAGGTATGGCCCATCCCTACCATGCATACAGCTACAAACACATCACCTGCAAATCAAAAATTTGATTTTGCAACATACTTTAACCAAAGGAAAGTTAAAAGTTTGACATTTAAATAGGCGCTAAAATGAGGCTATATAAAAATTCGATGATTCAACTAGGTTATATCACATTTCCATGCTATCTACAGAAGATAGCAAAATTAAAATGCATTGATTACAAATTAAAAAATCGGCACTTTTGCATGGCGTTTACAGCACCTGGGGAGATCGAGGGTTTTGCAAGACCAATCAGCTAGGAATATCACATTTTCCCATGTTATTTACAGAAGATAGCAAAATTGAAATGCTTTTGATGCAATATTAATCAGCTTATTTTGCATGCTGTTTTACAGCCACCTTAGGGTTTGAGGATGCATGCTGCCCACCACCGTCGTCTGTCTGTCTGTGTGGCTAACTGAGGTATACTTGTTGTGACTCCATTCTATGTAGTGTCCTTTAATTCCATCATGATGTATGTCTAAATTTGCTATTGGGTCTAATTTAACAAAAGAAAAAGTCACACAGTATACCTCTGTTAACTTGTCCATCTTCGTCTGCCTGTCTGTCTGTCAAAACTTAGCCATCTGTCTGGCCATTTCATCTATATATCTACCTAAACATCTATCTACACATCTACACTATACCTCTATCATCAGACATTACAATATGGAAACGGCTTTACATCTTCTAAACTAAAAACAAGAAGTTGAATGATACATACGCCACAGCGAATCGCCACAATATTCTTCGACCACAACAAAAACCACTCAATTCGTCCACAAGAAGCTTTTGATTCACTCATTGAATTACCATCAGTTGGCACATTCGTCAGCAAATGTTTAGTTGGGACTCTACTCCCGGAATTATCAAGTTCAACACATTACACGTTACGTTGAAAATCACAATTCAAAACATTTCGTTAGATCGACAACAAGCCAGAAAATATACATCCGTGCTTTTTACACAATTACAGCTCAGCTAGCGCATCTACTTAACAAAAATACACAAGAGGAATTAAAAGTTAGTATCCCGAATTGGCATCACATCTCTCTACCCTCCGAGTAAAAAGGTACTATTATAAAAACATGCTTGTTTCTTGGTGGTCAAAACACCAAACCCTTCGATGCATAATAACACACGGATACAGAACAAGATCTCTAATGCCATTCCACAAACTTACACAATGCTCTAGTCCGTAAATTGAAATTAAGGCTGCCGGTAAGCTGCAGAAACTGGTGCAAAATTGGCATTCTACAACTTTGTGTGCAGACTCATGTTTATAGTTATTAGACTCATAGCCTAAGATTCATTGAAACCTCACACATGTGGTGATATGTGTGTGCATGCATGATGTATTCATGTGTGTGTGTATGTGTGTGTGTGTGTGTGTGTGTGTGTGGTTTGTGGTGGGGGTTGGGCGGTGTGTGTGTGCATGGCACATTTTGAGCAATACATCTTATATGACAGATAATAGTCATAACTTGATGTATTTGCTTCATTTATGACTACATGGTTGATTAAGAATACCTCCTGATGGGAATTGGGATATTAAAAAAAACACATGGGGCCCGTTCCAAACTCGTGCGTAATCCTAACGTGTATACTAACTCAGCGTATGTCCGACAACAACCTTCAATAACCAGTGACACAGTGCTGGACAAATTGGTCCCATCAGGCATGAACATGTATGCACGTAGATTTACGAATCAGTTTCGGGAAAACGGACCCCAGGTCAAAAGAAAAATGCACTTTAGGCCGATGAATACGGTAACAACAGTCGTGCCATATTGGCAGGTCCATTGTAAGCCATCAAATTTAGGCAGGCAATTCTTAAAAAACTATTCATTTTATTCACTAAATACTGTAAAAATGATTTGTTACTTGCCTCGTCACATTCTGTCAAAACACTAAATGATCTGCATGATGACGAATCCACATTTTAACATTAATCACATAGCAAAGTTTCAAGAAGAACAGTCAAGACATCAAAACCTAACCAATACCAATAACAAATATTATTTTGTCAGATGGACTGCTTTTCAATTTATTTTCTTCTCTCTCATTCAGCGTTTTGGGTCAACCTTTATAATTGTAATCCCGTTGCTCGTATTATTGTTGTTGACGATGATGAGGATGATTGGCAAGATGAATTGATGCAATTAACAAATAAGAGAAGATTTCAGTACTCCCACAATGATTGCTTCCATGGCGGTTTTTTGTACAGGTACTGATGTGAAGCGTTAAAAGTGATGAAACATAGCTAATTGACAGTACTAATCACAAACTTTCATTTGAAGAGTGGTTCAGTCTCTAACGATTCACATGACAACCTGTACAAAAACTGTCAATGGAAGCAATGCATTTGTGGGAAGCTACTGGTATCATCTCTCTTGCATTCAAATGAGTCCTAACAAGCTTAGTCTTAGTTCAGTGATTTTTGAGGTGGCTTTCAATGACCTGCAATCATTTGGGAAGGGACAGGAGGAGATTTTTTGAGGATACAAATTTCTTTCAATTTGCACTGGATCGGTTGTAGAACACCTACCAAGAACATTTCAAAGGTTTATTGGACAAACAAGTGAAAAAGAAAACCAAAAACTATATTTTGAACTTGCCTGCTATCATAATCTTCCTCAAAGAAAAGCATGCTTTGATTTTCTCTCGTGCATAACATAAAATTCTAAATCATCATTACATAACAACGACATATTATTCACAGGTGTGATCTAATACATCAATTTTGGTAAGCACTCCAAATATGAAAAAACCCGGGTTAAAGGCGCTTGTTCCGATTTGATATGAGAGTCTGGCACTAGTACACACTGACCATCAAGTACTGTGGGAAACAAACTTATGGTTTTGATGCTAGATGCAATAATGCATAGTGCAACGCCCTATTCAGTACTGTGCTAATTTTGATGGTTAACCTTAATGGTTAACCTTAATGGTTAACCATCAAAATGGTAGTTTTTTGTCTGTATCTTGAGAACGAAATGGATTTGAAAGCTGAAATTTCAGGACAACAATGAGAAAAATATGCCCTTTCATCTGATATCAAAATTTCTACTACTTCCGGGAAAATCAGGGGGTCCCAAAGATGATCGGAACAAGCACCTTTAAAAAAATAATAGGGGCGCTTCTTTCTAGATATGTCCTCATGTCTCTTTAAAGGTGCTTGTTCCGATTTATATGTATTGTGTTCTCTACTTGATATGAGAGCCTGGCACTTGCACATACACCCCATCAAGTACCGTGGGAAACAAACTTGCGGTTTTGACGGTAGACGCAACAATGCATGTTGCAAAGCCCTATTCAATACTGTGCTAATATTGATGGTTAACCACTAAAACGGCGGTTTTTGGTTTATATCTTGGGAATGAAATGGACTTGAGGGCTCAAATTTCAGGACGACAATGAGAAAAATACGGCCTTTCATCTGATATTAAAATCGATACTACTTCAGGGTAAATCAGGGGGATCCCAAAGACGATCGGAACACGCACCTTTAAGTGTCATAACCTATGCAGAATCTACCAAGGTTCGTATGGTTCAAATAACCTGGACACAATACTAGCCCAATGAAAACATCTCCGTAATCAAACCAATCACAAGAAGTTGACACATTTTGGCCTCATATGAAGGAGATTAGGTGAAAAACCACAAGAGAAATTCATCCAAGGGTCTCAAGGGTGTCTGGAGGGCAAAAGATGATGTGGAGGACATTGACAGGACACCAAGATGGGCAGATGGCATCCCAGAAATAACAGGACATACAATGAATGCATCGTATCACTCAGCCCAAGGCAGACAACCTTGTCAATAGGGGTCACTGCAGGTCAGACATGACCTACTGACAACGATATGATGAAAATGACGATCAGATGTGCCCTTATTCTGATGTGAACCCCACCTGCTTTGATTCACTCTTGCATCCCACTAATTTAATGAGATTCTTGGAAAGCATTCCAAGTACCATATTCTTCATACATAGCTGTTTGTTATTACGACAAAGCCAGAATAAACCAAACATTCTTAAATACCTGTGACCCTTCTTGCAATTTCATTGGCTTGTGGATACTGTGTAAGTTGAGTTATTTTTAGTGTGTTACTGTGTTTTACTTCAAACGTGTGAGTCTATTTACATTGCGTACGTGTGTTGGCGTTCATGGATTCTTGGATTCTTTTAATGGGTATTGGTATATCTTTTGGTGACTTTTAGACCCGAAAATGGTTAAATAGGTTATTGCCTCATAATATAAATATGTTTAAGAATAAGAATAAAGGTATTGTTTTTAGCCTCTGTCTTGTATCTGTTGTCTGTCTCTCCAGCTATGCATTTCGTTAAGCTTTGGCATATGGGGCTGATAATTGGCATGAAGGTAGGGAAGGACAGTCTGATGTTTGTTAGCAAGGTTTCAGAGTAACCCAAGGGTCAAAGTCATTTAAAGGTTAATTTGCAAAGTAATGCCACCAAATTTGGTCAAAAGGAACGCTTACCTGAGCACAGAACAAATGAGGTCAAAGTTCACATGCACATAGGTCAAAGGTCACACAGGGGAGAAATGCACTAGTTTACTCTTAATTGCTTCAAACTGATTATGTATTTAGACCATGCTGACTAGATAATGTTGTATCACCAAGTGATCAACCAACAATTTTTTTTGTGAGACATACTGTAGTTCTTCAAATACGACCACACTGTCTTAAAAAGGTCTGTTTTTGTCATTTGCAGAGATTGCGGTAGACTGCTAATAAAGTCTAATCTCTAATAACATTGGTATAGACTGTGCAGTATGTCATTTAAGGATATTTCTTCATGTTGGTTCAAATCATGTTCATGGAATTATGGTTGCGGTTATTTCATGAATGGGAAGAAGATGAAGTTCATAAAAAGTTCAACAACTCTTTCTATTCCTTCACTCTTTGAGTACATGTTCTGTGTTTTGATGAACTCATGGTAGAAATTAAATCACTGGATGACGTGCCTGGTTCACATAGGGACCTTTTACGTTTCATGCATTTATCTATGCGGTGTTTGCCAAGTTTAGAATTAGATCACTGTATGCAAAATGCAAATTTGCTTCACTGAGGGAAAGAATTTTCATTGGATGTGTCTGGACGTTTCCCTTTTATTTCTAACATTCAGAATGCAGGGTTCCAGACAGAACTCAATACTTTGCTAAAGCAGTTATTTAAAGAGACATGAGATTTTCAGAAAGAAGCACCCCAATTTTTGTCGAACCCAGGTTTTTTGCATATTTGGAATGCTTACCAATGAATTAGATCACACCTGAAGTGAATTAGCCGAATACGCCGTCTTTATGGAAATAAGATGATGATTAAGTACTTTCTGTCGTGCACGACAGAAAGTCAAAGCATGGCTTTCTATGGGAACGATTGCGATAGCAGGCAAGTTCAAAACAAGGTTTGCGGTTTTCTTTTGTACTTGTTTGTTCAATAAACCTTCAAAACGTTCTCGGTAGGTGGTCTACGACCGATCCAGTGAAAATTGAGAGAAATTTGTATCCTCAAAAAATCTCCTCCTGTCACTTTAAGGGATGCCACCAGAACAACAGGGATGGATTTTCAGACATTGTCTTTTGAGGCGAGTGAGAGTTTTGCTCCCCTACAGAGCATTTTACAGCTCCCCCAATGCAGCTCTTCTTAAGTGCATTGTAGGAGAGTGATTTGTAACTCCTCTTTGGAAGATCATTTTGGATGTACATTGCAGTGGTTAATGTTCTTAAATTTACCTCTGAATACTCCTTAATTTGACATAAAAGCTTTTTTAAAAAGACAGTGTCTGGATTTTTCGGGATTAAGTCTGATTTACAATGCATGTGCTGGCAACAGCGGTGTAACCAGACCTTTGCAAATGGAGGGGGGCAGAAGGGGTGCCAAAGCAATTTCTGAGGGGGCGAATTTGGGTCATTCTCCATAGACACTGTACAAGAGGTCGGTTCCTTTAGGGACTGGTAGGGGGAAGGGTTCTGAGCAGAGGAAACTCTCCCCCCCCCCCATCCACTGTTTACTCCACTGGCTGCCAATTAATTAAAATATTCTTTTGATCCAAAAATGCAGAATTCATGTGTTTATATTAATTTGACTCTTCTATTGAGTAATACAGCAACCCCCAGATTGATATTGTAGAAGAAAATTAACAATATTATTGTAGGATCTGTTGTCTGTATGTTAATTTGATTGCAGGTTGGACCCCCCCCCTTTAGATTTTAGAACCGATTTCAGAATGATACTTGGATTATGAAATATACTGTTTCAATTTTTTTTTCAAAATATCCCCTGACAACACTGATTATTATTTGGCAATTTGTTTTCAAAATTCATTGACCTCCATATTCAAAATCCAAACTGTATAAGTAACATTTTAGAATTATGCCAGACTTGTGCTCAGAAAATCACTGATTATTTGAAATATAAAATTATGGCGAGGGATGGCAGAAGAACTAGTAGATGCATAGTTGCTCAGTACTCGCACATTTTACAAATGTTCCCATTGCTTATTTTTCTAAATGGGTACGAAGCAGATTAGCTACGCATTTTAAATTTTAAACATGCCACCTGAGCCAACTTCACAAAATCACCAATGAGCTCTTGTAATATTCAGATTATGATGTAATGTCCATACAGTCACATCACGGCATTACCATGGTGCTCCAAGAGAGGGCAGACTTGTTGATTTACCAATGATGCGTTAGCAGTACTGCAGAGGGCTCAGTAGAATACCATGCTTCCGCTCAGAGGGTGTATGACATGACTTCTAGATCAACAGATTTTCAATTTGAATTCACAGAAATAGCTTTGGCAGAAAAACAACTCTTAAAATATTATCTTGAAATTCATTAATTTCTTATTTTATCAATAGTTATTATTATAATTTTCATCAGTATTTCTGAAACAAAATTCTAGCTACTAGTGCATAAACCTGGAAGTGTGTGACAAACGCTTCACAACAGAAATCCAGTATGCAACATTTACTTCTTCCCTAACGCAACTCAACAGATGCGTGCGTGCCATTTGTTTCAGAAAATATGACGGTGACTATAAGACCAATCAAGAGGTGTGACCATGCAACTCCTGTCTGAGCCCCATATCTTACAACACCAATTTTCACTGAACTGAAAATGGGGCTCATAGCTCTACTGGGGACCATTTCAGCAAACTTGGAAAATTTTGGCTCTAGATTGAAGATATCCGTCTATTTTTTTTTAAAGTGACCCATCTCTAAACCAAAAGGTGATATGAAAAATGCAAATATCCATAGGCCTATACCAGAAGGCTGAAAATGAGACTCACATTGGCGACAAGGTCATTTGTGTTGAATACACCCAAAAACAAATTCATGTTATAGGTTCTGTTTTTATTTTAAAAACCCTACATTTGTAGTGCAGACACCATTCTAAAGGTCAAATACTTTACATACAAAATCTGACTGTAAGAGACTAACAAACCACAAGCAATCACAGCCACTGTTTTTTGCATTGTCAGTAAAACCTGAAATTGATCCTGCTCAGATATAGAAGGTGTTGGGGAGGGGGGGAGAAAGGATGAATTTTGTTTGCATCACTGTGTGCCAACATATATGGCAATTAGGAAAATTAACGCTCTATAGCCAGTAAATAGTGCATATACAATCTATGTGTTATGCGTCATGATACGGTCATTTTTCTGTGTTAACTGTGCAAAAACTGTTTCCTGCAAAAAGTCAAATCCATAAAACGATTCCTATATGTTAACTTCACAAAAACATGTATCAAGCAGTTTTGCAGAAATCTATCAGGCACATTGGGGCAAAATAATGCCGATTTAGGGATATTTACGACAGAGGTCCTGAGGAGCTCACCAACCTCCAAAATCCTAAATCTAGTATCCTCTGTCATTAGGTGCAAAATAGTTCCTCAAAGTAAAATTGGCACAGATGATACCTATCGCTCCTCTACCAACCCTGTCTTGATAGCTTAGTTGGTAAGAGCGTTGAACATGTAATACGAAGGTCGCTGGTTTGAATCCAGTCAAGCGCACATGGGTTTTTTTCAACACTATCGTACGCTGGCCATCTCCAGGGAAAGATTAATAAATATAAATCCTTGTCTATCTGGAGAACTAAGTAGTTAAATTTCAAAACAAATATAAATCGTATATGTAAATATACAGTTCTGATGCTATCCGCTAGGAAAGCGAAGGACACCTTTCGAACCTAACACCTATAGATGGTATCTATCACTCCTCAACCAACCCTGCCTTGATAGCTTATAGTTGGTGAGAGCGTTGTGCATGTAATATGAAGGTTGCCGGTTCGAATCCAGCCAAGCGCACATGAGTTTTTTTTCAACACTATCGTGCGCTAGCCATCTCCAGGGAAAGATTAATAAATATAAATCATCACTGGTTTAACACGTATAAGCGAAATCTTGATGAAAAAAGGTGATGTTTCCTTATTACACACCATTGGTGCTGAAGAATCAACTCCACTGTAAGGGTTACTTCTTGAATTTTTATGTATGAATAATGGACAAGGACGAGGTCATATGGGAAACACCCATGATGAACCAACATCAAAGTACCTATACTCTGTAAACCTAGAAGTACAAAGTAATCAATAAACTCCCACACCAGTCTCACAAGGAATACCTGGTATTCATCGACTTATATGACCAGTATTTTGTGTATTAGTGTAAGAGATTTGTTTTGTTCTTACACCACGCGCTATGTCTTCAACGCGCATGATTTAGACTGCGTCTAAGAGTGCATAAGTGCGTTTTGTAGTAAGGCGCGATAATATTAGTTTAAAAAACAAAAATATTCCCCCGCTGTAAAAAAATGAACCAACCCGTACTACCTGCGTGCACTGCGTAACCTTATACACACGCGCGTAAACACTTGCGCGGCGACGCACTATCTAATATCGTCTCATATAAGATAGGCAACAACCAATGATATTGCGTGTTTGCTTACTAAACCCCGCCCACTGAATAAGAATTTACTTTGTACTTCGAAGTTTGTGTCAGTATTGCTGTAATCTATTTGGATTAGTTTTATTGAGTTGCTATATTGAAAGAGGCTTGGCCACCATCGTCTGGTTATGACAATGTATAAACCTGTTTGCTGCCCTCTGGATAAAGCAGCTATTAAAATCTATCTACTGAAGATAGCTGACTAACTTTGCCACACTGCCCTCCTTTATGTTTAAAAATGACTGAGGCAAAGTCAGATAGATAACAGTTTTGGTCGAGATAAGGTGAACATGGTGAAAGCATGCATCTCATTTACATCACTTAAAGTGGCACTGGCACATTTTCACAAAATATGAAATTACTTCAATTTGATCACAAATGATAGCCTAGGCCATTGGAAGAATAGATATATTTTACATATAAAAATAACATACCCAAAAACAGATAGGGACATTAATAAGAAGCTAAAAACATCCAGGTAATTTGTAGGCCAACTTAAAGTTTGCCATAACTTTAATAAAAAAAAAAGTTTATTAAGTGAATATCATAGACCGGTCAAACAGGACACTTCATGCCATGGGAATCAGGCTCCGGCGTTTGTTTTCTTAGGTTAAAGGCCAGTTCTGTCGTCTGCTGAATACATGTCGCCAGCGACATTAATTTAAAAAATCCTTCTGTTTCCCATAAGGGTGATATTTGGTCTGTAACATTTCAGTGAGGGCTAATGTATATTAAAAGCTTTACAAACCATGCAAAAATATCAATTGAAAAATCTGAGGGCACACTATTTTCAAATGGGCCAGTGTCTCTATAAGTACCTGCGTGTAAAGTTGAGAAACCAGGAAATGGTGTAGTGTCACTAGTGTGGCCTTTTTTGGCAAGAAACGAGTGCAGTGCATCTCATTTTTAGCTTTCTCAAATCAATTCTTTTTGCAATTATTTTGTTACTTCCTTCCCCTGTGGAACCCACATGGAAGAAAGGTTGTAAACTTGAAGGAATAAATGGAAAGTTATGACCTTGCTTAGTTTGGTTTGCAGTGTTATTAGGGAGGGGTCATTATTTATGCCCGATGAGGAGAATTGAGGGGAGGAGAATCCAAATTTTTTTGTGAACAGAGAGGAGAACACAGCGAAAATTGCCTCCAAACAGACATTTTATTGAGAAAATTGCATAAAATTAGAGTGGAATGTGAAATGTGGAAGCGAAGCAGGGAATGCCACAAAGTTTTAATCACAAAAAAGTGGAAATTCCCCTCTGGCAATAAATAATAACCACTCCCTTACAATTTGGCAATCACAAAATATGATCCTTATAAGTTAAATTTTCCTGTTTTTATTGTTGTTGTCACCTTACTTGTACCTACATTTTTCCTACCAAGGCATCAGTGACAGAGGACTTAAAAAAATAAGGGGTATTTGGGTTAGAGATAGCCAAAATGCACAAAAATAAAAGTTTTTCGAGTGAAAAAATATGACAAGTCCCCCCCCCCTCCAAAATGGTCTCTTTTTAGAAAATTTTGCACAACTTTTCACCAAAATAAGGGGTCTTGGCTGAAATTTAAAACTTTCTCAAAAAATAGGGTCTTTGGGTGACAGTGGTATTTTCACAAAAATATGAGGTGTTTGGGTGACAGCATGCGAAAATGGGGGGTCTAACAGCTTTACATATGTTTTTTGGTGTGTCACACCTCCAATAAGGGAGTGCCCCAGGATGTGCGGTGTTATTGTTCTATAAAAATTAGTCTAACATATACAAACCAGAGCATCAATGATGCAGTTAGCCTATGAAATGATGCCATTCAAAGACAAAACAAACAACATCCTTTTGAACGTACCTTATATAATTATTATATTTAAAACCTCTTTGAATATGCCATCATATGTACTTCAGTAATAATTACTATATAAGTTCCATGATGATTGATAATTGTTTTCAACAATTGCTCTTTATTAATTTATATAATATAAAATTCTATATTAGGCCAAACAAGTTATTGTTTTTCAGCTAGTTTTTTCCAAGCTAACTACCGGTAATTTATTATAAACATGATATTTGAAAGTCTATCACATGAACGCAACACCAACACATTGGCTTTCGTGATCACAGTATACCCCCCCTCCCCTTGACTTACCAAAGGAGTTGAGATTTTGACAATCACTTACACAGTTAGCCTAAAAGTATAGCATGTTGCCTAATCAAACTTGCAAATTCGATCTACTCTGGAAGGAATTAGTCTTTTGTATTTTCTGTCCGTCAAAGGACAAGGAAATTATAATGCAGTGGCCTTGGCCTCTGGGGCACAGTGATATAAACATTGTGATAACAGCAAACCGCCTCATCAAAATCAATTGAAATTTTGGAATTAATCTTTCTCGGGATATTCTAATGAACCATAAACAAAGATGAGGTGCTAGAGCCAAAAGCACCTTATTTTAATGATTTGAAGTGGCCCTGCATTATCTGAAATGTACCTTACTGAGCACTTGTTTACTATGTAAAGGCGTCACTTAACATTTTCAGAAAAGGGCGTTCCCATTTTTTAAGCCGGGTGTTTTTACATCTGCATAATGCATACCAAGAGTATTATGCACCCCAGAAATGAACAGCCAAAATTTTATTTATGTGTCTGATAATACAAATGCGCTTTAATCATGCAATAGTAAAAGGTTACTTCATTGTCATACGTAATTTTAATTTATTATTGATGTGAACTCACAAAAATATACCACATGTATATGGGCTTTAGTATTTTTTAAAATTAATTTTCACTGGACAATTACTTCATGTGACCCATAGGCTATTCAATGGCCAATCTATGTAAACTTTATAAAATTACAAAAAGAAAAATATTAATGTAATGTTTAACTTACCCGAAACACAAAATATGGCAAATTTAATGGCAAGCTTTTAAATCAATATTTGTTTATGGAAGGAAAACTGTTTGATTCGCCCTTTTCAACTTCCCAAGGAACCGCAAATATCGCTGGTATAATATGTTAAGTCGTCGAGTCGAGATTCACAATAGTAAAGACATGCTCCATGTGGAACTGCATACAGGGAGTTTGTCAATCTGTGTGGAATCTGTTTACACACACTTTAATGGAGAGTAATTAATAACTTCATCATTCTTTAATTGTTCCCTTACCGTACTTACCCCGGGGGGGGGGGGGGGGGGTCCCAACTATGGTTTGGGTAGGGGACGTCTCCACGACTCTGGAAGTAGGACCCATAGCTATACCATTTTTTGCCAAAAAAAGGGACCATAGCTATACAGAGATGCAAATTTAGGCCAAATTTAACCCAATTGCCATTTCACTGCAAAATTTTGACATTTTAAGACTATTGGAAATTTTGGCTTTCAGATTGAGAAATGCGGGCGGAATTCCAACCAAATTCAGAAAATTTGAAAACGAAAACCCATTGCGCTACCAAAATGGATGTATGTTGAAAAAAGGGTCATTGATATACCAGAAGGCTGTGAAATGAAAAATGGGACCGATGTCTGTGGCGACGTCCTGTATGGGTCATTTGTGTTGAGATCACCCCCCCCCCCCCCCCCCCCCCCCCCCCCCGCTTAACCTGTAGTTTCACTTTCAATAATATTATTTGTCATGTCTAAGACCACATTATAAAATTTGTGTAGTATCACTCGTTGCAAATGGTGATATTTTCAACTGACGAATTTTTTCGAAGTCCATGGTCCCCCTCTTTGGTGGCAATTTCCTTGACCAAAGACAATCTCCTGTGTTTTTTTTAACTGGTCAACATATGACTTGTGGTGTTGATACCGAGTATTTTAAAATGGTCACTTAATACAAAATTACTCAAATACTTCAATATACTCGACTAAATTACAACCGATTTCAACCAACGACACTTCAAATGGGCTAATTTTACCCCACTTAAATACCAGACTAGGTTTTAACACTTTTATCCCATCCAAATATTGAAAATGGCAAAACATTTCACATTCAGTAATATGTTACAAGCTCAATTTAGTGTAATCATCAAGTTTTCCCCAAAGAATTAACACAGTGGTTGCATTTAACTTGCTTCATATAGCGAGGGTGTTTTGACACTAAATCCCCATAATACATTGCAATGTGCCTATATGTTTCTGTACTAAACAATTTCAGTAAATTTAGGGCAGTGTAAAGAATTTAAGGACACAAAATCCTTCATTATAATTTTTTTAAAGTACTAGTGTTTTGTGTGCAGCAATGGTGTCGAAAAGTGGTCTGAGTTTTATGTATTAAAATGGGATTTTGGTGGGATCACATGCCGGGCTCATGCATGGAATTATTGAGATGAAATGTCTCAAAACTGATGCATTGTGTGGGAAATAACCCTCTTAAGTAGCTGTGTGTTCTAAGGGCCACTTATGATTGATTGGGTTGAGAGTGAGAGATTTTGGGCTGTTTCAAGTTAACACAGTGCAAGGTTAACGTTCAAGCATATTACTATTATTATCGTGCGCTTTTGACTCGGAGGTGTTGTTGAGTGTCGTGTGCATCTCTGTGAATGAGACTTGCATAACTAGCAGGCGTCGTCTGGTGCATGTGCAACGGGAATGATTTGGAAGTACACATGGTACAAGGCAATTGTGGAACTTTAGACACTGGGAAGATAGTGTGGGGTGGGAAAACAAAGAGGCTGCACAGCTGCGGGGCGGGCGCGTGTCGGGGTCAATAACAGGAACTATCATTCTACCTAGATAGGCATGAATTTTACAAGTTTTGGTTATCAGACTAGGCTTGCAAATGCACTGCCTCTCTAGGCCAGCATTGATAATGCTGCTTTCACCCAGCATGCACTACTTGTAGGAAACAAACAACAATTCAGCATAATCTTTGTCTACCAACACATTCATTCCAAAACAAAAGACGAACAAAATGCCCCAAACCTAAACATCTGCTTCAGGAATTTCAAAATCCACAACATAACTTTTCAAGAATGTCATTACTTGCATACCTTCGAGTTTCAAAAGAATTGGACAAGACATAAGACTAGTTTATGAGAGAACATTGGGTTCCTACTCTATTTGCTACGTGTGACCATACCTATATTATGGCTAAAAATCCAAAAATTGGATTCATCACTTATGCCATAAGTACTTCCATCCATGGTGCATAAACAACTTAATGAAACAATGGTCGGCTTGCAAATTTACACTTGTAAAGGTTTGTTATATTTGCAGCTACAGATTCAAGAAGTACATCATGACATTTTAGTACTCACTACATTTTTTAGGAACTTACCTAGAATTTCAAAGATTAATCTCTTTTCTTTCAAAATGATTGTCTCCAGCAAACCCTAAGAGCCGCCTTTCTCTTCGATTTTCTTGTGGCATTATTGGACCATTACTTCATTTTTCTAGATCATGTTTGGCTATTTGCATTTTGTTTGGCTCACAGGCTGTCTAGATAATTCGACGTTACCCTACTTACTCACTACATTTTCTGTAACATTTCCTACACACTGAGCTACGTAATCATAACTATTGGTTACAGGGAATTCCTAGCATGTTTAGTATTCGAAGTGCTTTTAGTAATAGGATAAATACAAGTATACTATAGTTCATTTAATACCAGATGACACAAAGATTACATAGTTGCTTATTTTTAATAGGATGGATACAAAAGGGTATCGTGATTTCAATAAAATAGAACAAATTATTACAATGCTTTAGTACAAGACATACAACAGATTACACCCGGTTTTCCGCAATAATTCCTGTGAAATGTCCACTTTTAATTGAAATCACCCAAAAGGGTCAGTATCAAATAGCGGCTAAGCAAGTAGTGCATGTCCAGAGGCCTGCGTTAAAGACCTCGCTTGCCACCTGGGACACTGACGTGTACCAGGTGACGCTAGTTTTGCGTATGACTGGATTACACCGTGGTTTCAATAGATGGATATAAAGAATCCGTGGATGTATATAAGTTACATACATACTCTCTAAATGCAAAGTGCCTACAGGGCCCACTCTGAAAGAGTCAAAGAAAACTGTTTTGGGTCAAATTTTACTTCTTTGATAATTTATCAATGATTAATGATATCATTTTGTCATTATCAAGGATAAAATTTTACCCAAAAGTATTCTTATAAGGTATAATTCACTCTTTTGTAGTGGGCCCTGTAGTCACTGCGAAAATAGTCAATTCACTCTTTTGCATTAGATAGTACGATAGCATGTTTAGTAATAAAATGGATAAGGAATGTAGCATGTTTCATCTGAATTTGATGAAAAGGACTATAGTTTTTTTTTAGTCTATAAGATACACATGACTCCTATCCCTCTTTGTATGAATGGGGTCAGTGCATGGATGTCATTTAAATACAAAATAATAAGTCCACTAATCCCATCATGCCCAAAACTCACTAAACTCACCTGAGTTGAGGCTAGAAAGTGCACTAAGTCCAAAAAAGATGACCTAACGTCATCGCACAAACACACATATTGGCACGAAAATCACTGGCCAGGCCAGCGACACCTGTGTGGATTGCCATCCCCTGTGCGTGGGACTGGATGTAAAGTTCAATAGTTTGGCAGAATTTTTATTATAGTTCTCATATTGAAACTCTTTGCATTAATATTTTTGTTTTGTCTTAACTACCACAAAAAAAAAATAGAGCGTACTTTCAGTAGACCGAATGTGTGTATGCGGTACCAACGGTTGGTTTGTGTTGTGACACTACCCAAGGTCCATGGTATACAAAGAGTCATGATTATTCATGTTTGAGAAGTAAAGTGTGAAATATCAGATCTGAAAAATGATAATTATAAAATGGCGGATGCTACTCCAAATTTATTGGTCTCACTATGAGTTTAAATATTGAGGCGTCGGATGTGTCTTGTCCAATATTGTTGCAACTCATAGTTTCAACCCAATAAAATTGGGAGCAATTAAAATCAAAATTTAGAATTAATATTATAGAAATTGACACAACTCACATTGGAAACACCAATCAATTGATAAATCGATCATTTTGGGTCAGGACCTCTAAGACCTTTAGAGACCTTTGACCCCACTCAAAAGGTGGTACATATGTGGTGGAAACAGTGAGCAATTATGTTTGCGTTAACAGTTAGAATCAACATTTTACACAGAAAAAGTACAGATACACAAAGCAATCCTGTGTGCGGTTTGCAGATGAACCAAAAGCAGATCTATAGCCCTAATAAGGCTAAATGAATCCTTTTCACACTCCAAGTAGAGTATACACAACACATAGGAACCAATAAAAATCCCTTTAAAAAGGAAAGGGGCCGCCCCCAAAGAGTGAGTCTTGTTTGGGTTTATCTATGTGGTTGGGGAATACTTAGAAGAAAGAAAAGGTAGACACTATATCAGATTGAATTTGTGAAGTTTTATTGCAAAACTTGCTTCGTACAAAGTGTTTTTTGTTGGAAATAGTATAAAAAAATATTATCTATTGAAATACAAGAAATATCGTATGAACAGTTTAGATGTTGGTGAACCTTATCAGCCGTAACCTGTAGCATTATTAAACTTTGTCAACACCTTAGGGTCCGTGGAATAACGACACCAGGGGCCCTTTGAAACTATACCAGGTCCTTTCTTTTACTAGCTGCCCCAAAATCCCAAGGTCTTTTCTTCATTGTCGAAATTCAAGACCCCTTCCACAACTTTCTGGGAGCCCTTCACAGCTGACACAGAGCGTCCTTCCCAACGAACAACAGACCTTCTCAGTCTACAAAGAGGGCCCTTTCCCAATAAACCCAGGTGCTCCTCCAAAACTAAATCAGGGGCCACATGTTACATTTACCTCCACACCTTAGCTTTTATTAATATGGACAATTCCCAACTACCAATCCCAACTACCACGGTTTTTTTGGTAGTACAATAATGATTCCGTCATGCGTTATATGATATTGGGCAGAAGCACTTGACGGAATATAAATGGCAATACCTCGTTGGCATACCATGAAACTCTACCAGATTCCTTTCAACCGACCAGAGTTCCATTCCCAATTACCCCGGGGTTCTCTTTCCAACAACGCCAGGGTTCCACATTATACACGGGTGTTTGCCAATCACCCCTTCCACCAACACAACCCATCCAAATCAGTTTCTCATTCACCCACATTGAAAAATTGAAAAAAATTAACTTGAAAAAAAAACAATATATTTTAATTATTTATAAAATTGAGTGTATAGTTTTTAAATATATTTTTTGTATTTTTTCTAAGTTTTTTTCCACCAAACATTTTTCTCTTGTATTCTTTTTTTAATGTACTTTGTGCTTTTTTTTCATTTTTAATATTAGGGTTTATGTTCAATTAATTTTGTATACTTTTTAGTTTAATATTTGTCATTTTAAATGCTTATTTTATGTTTCATTAATTTGTGCGTATTCGATATTTTGCTTATTTCTTTTTTTGGTTAAAGTCATATTTTCGGAAATCTTTAAATACAGATCATAAACTTTCAGCTTCTCCATAATATTCAGGCATGTCGTTCGCGATCATTTAACATTTTGTGTGGATGGAGGGGGGTTTACTTAGTGGTTAATAATGAAAAATTTTAGATTCCCTACCAATGCTCCTGATAATACTCTGCGATCGATTTCTTGCAATTTCATCTTGAACATTATTTTTTGAAGGAAATATTACTTAAAGTATCAACGTTATAAAAGTCTGATTATGAATTAGGTTTAGACACCATCTTAACCAATGACGTAAACATTATATGGAAATCTTGAAATAATGAATAATGAAATAAGGTCATCATAATCATCATCATCGGACCCAGTCGACCATCATCATGGTACTCAGACCTCAGATAGTAGATTTCCAAGTTGGCGGTTCACTCATGAGACAGGCAAGTCAGATGAAATAGTAACCTCCTCCTTTTTTGAACAGTCAACCTGGAAACAACAATCCAATTCCATGGCCTTAATAATTTTGTTTTATTAATCTGCTTATTTATTTTTTATGTATTTTAATTAATTTTAATTTAATAATTTGTTTTCTTTTACATCTATTTGTTTCGTCTTTTCTTTTTTTTGTCTTTCATCATGTTCAATAGTTAATTCTTTTGGAATTTATTTTGTATTTTATGTATATTAAATTTTTTCTTTTGTTTCATGTTAATTTGTTTTATTATTATTAGTTTATCAACTAATCTTTATTTTTTGATTATTTAAAGATTGTATTGGATTAGGTAATTTTAGTTAGTACTTTGTGATGGTGTATTTCATTTAGTTTGCCTTTGTTATATTTTTTTACATTTATTGTTGTTCATCACCGTTGTTATTATTTAATGTGCTTGATATGATTTTATGTAATTTTTTAATTAATTTTAAGTTAATATTGTTTTTCTTCTGCTTAAAATCATTATCGTTATTTTTTTCTTTTGAATTTGTAATTGAGCGTTTCTTTTTTCATCATTGTTCAATTGTTACTTCTTTTGAATTTTTTAGTTTGTCTTTATATATGTTTAATTTATTCTTTTGTTTTCAATTGTAATTTGTTTCATTATTATTATTTCCAATTTTGGCCTACTTATTCCCAACTTCGTGATTGTCACATTTAAAGGCTGTGTTAAAAAAGTTGTAAAAAAAGTAAAAATGGGGGGGAAAAGGGAGAAAAAAAGCAAAAACAACGGCCAATCTTCATGGTAACAAACAGCTCAAACAAAAACAAAACTTAAATAAAACAATGAAAAATCAACTTCACTTGACGATTTCGAACCAGGACCAACAGGGAGGGAAAATAGGAAAATATGCAAGTGCGTTAGATGCCTTAAACAGATGGCGATACATAGGAACTTGCTATGTAACCGTGTTGTAATCTGCTCAATTGATCCCAAGGTGAGGAAGACAACTCGAGGTCACGGATTGACTATGACCCAATATGGAGTGTTGCGTGGAGGAGGCCATTTATAGAGTTGGTGTAAAAAAGTTAAAAACATTCCTTATAATTTAGCAAGGAAAAATGGAGAACTTTTTCTTGATTTAAATATCTGCAAAAAGAAGAAATTAATTTTCTAGGTCATGTGTTCGGTAACTTTGATCAACTCCTCAATATTTTCCACCATATTTGGAACATTCCGCTATGCTAATCATATATCGTGTATGTACACGTAGACTCCATTTGGCTATAGTTTCTACGGCGGTCCGGAAAGTGTGGTTAGTCGGTGTTACGATTGCGAAAGTATTATATAGTACTGCTGCGAGAGCTTAACGTTATCTCTGGAAAACGAAGGGTGTTCTATGAGATTTTTGCATCCAGGGGTCCGTTACTGTTTTGTTTTGAATATGTATCGTAATTGGGGTCGGCTGACCTCTAGAACCTAACGAGACAAATTGAACGGTGTGTTGGGTACTTCGGTGCTCGCAACCACGGAAAGTAAGACACACCGTACGGGCCTGCATCCTTAACTTACGTCGGGGACGCCGTAACAGTTTCAAAGCCAAGCTAATAGGTGCGCCCGGAGGCGCCCCTAAAAGCTGCAACAAACCGGGCCTAAAGGGCATTGATGGCCTCTGTTTCAAGGGCCGACTTTTTTGTGCAAATTAGTACTTGTATAGTAAGTTTATTTGGGTGTTTCCCCCCCTGTCTCCTGTTAAGTCTTCTAATGTAAACAGATTCATAATGACATGGTGTCATACTTCCTAGCGCGCAATCATGGGACATAACTGTGAATGTGCCATTCTTCCATCATGACCTGTAATAGATCCAATTATAGGTGTCCATAAAAAATTAGTTGGTGCTTCTTGCCAGATGTAAGTCAAGTTTCAGCAATGGATTGTAGTTATGTAGCAATACACCTTCTGTGTGAGATATAATTGTTTCAGCGTGCATTATTTTCACGAATGCCACTGGGCTCTGTCAGATAATACACGGGTCATCAGATAGCACGGGGGTCATCAGATATGCGCGCGGGTCACCACAAGTCACAACTTCTAGTAGCAACTAGAAATACGTTCATCACTTGATATCGACTTACTGCTAAATATCAAGGAACATGTCTGAATTGTATATATACCCTCACACCAGAACTAGTATCTACAATCTATGGTTGTCCGCCCGAATTGCTTATTATGCTGTTAACAAAATGATTGGTTTTCGTATAACTATTAATTGAATTCACATGCGCCGACCATTCCAAATAATGTGATTTTTCTGTTCTTTCGGAAAGGGTAATCTTAATTAACGAGAACAAGTGTTTTTTTTTGTACTCTATAAGCAAGAGACGGTTTGACATTAAAGATTGATCTAAATATAAAATTCCTTATGTTATGTCAAGTGCGAAAGCCGTTCAGAAAATTTAGCTGCTATCATGTTGATATATAATAGTAGGCATGAGAATCAAGTTACTTCAAGAAACCCAAAATTCAAAATAAAATTGTTTTCATTGCGGGAAAACCAGTCTGTTGCACATGCATGTCTGCGTTGTCTTTAATGTCTAATACAGTGGGCGTTGGAATTGGAGAAGAAATTCATAGCATTATGAGAAATCCTCACTGATGGATTTGTTTTGAAAAAGAGTAAGGGCAATGCGAAAAGTCTATCTTTTCTTTCCAATTTATTGACGCGTTTCATCACTAATGGGTTGTTTTGAAACTGTCAGGGAGGTGAGAGAAAGATTAACTACTCTAAGCGTCTTAGAGTCTGATCTTTCTCGCACCCAACTCATTTCCAAAACAACCCTAATTACCAACAATGAATTGCATCAAGGATTTTTGGCACTATTAAGAGTATAAGCTTTGGAACATGGGGATGTAGAAGGTTTAGGTTTTTATTTTAAAAAATTGACTCTGCATTGATAAATTTACGTTAATTATTAATATATGTAATGATTTTCATGAATTTTTTTCTCAAAGTATATGACGGATCGGCTCGAGGGCTGCCTGCATGTCGCAAATGGGCAAGTGACCGATTATCCTGACGAATGCACATGCGGCTAGGTTCCTTATCCTTATCATAGGAAAAGCAAAGTTAAAGGACAATCTCCAGTGATTCCACCCGAAGAGTTGGGGCCTGATAACTGGTTTATCCTGGTAACCAGTTATACCCGTGCCCAGGGACGGGGGTGGAGGCCGAAACCGTCACCCCCGGGGTTCTAACCAAAAATCAGATGAGGAGGGTAGCTGGTACCTGGTAGAACTAAAAAGAAGATCTACCTTCAACAAATGTGTCAGTTGAGAACTATGGAGGCCATCCCGCACATAGATTCAGGAAGGGCATCCGCGCCCCCCCCAATCCCACCCCAGGTAAATTATCTTTTGCTCTAATACAATCCTCACGCAGTATTGATGTGATGTGAGTGAATACAGCCCCCGTAGCAGGGACACAAACCAGCTTTAAAGGGCAACAAAGAAGATTTCCCATTTCAGGTGTCCCTAAAAAATCGAAGTACTGATTTGTGCCTTGATAGTAAGCTTTCATCAAAATATTCATTGAAAGGATTAAGCTGAGAAATGATCTTTGGTACAAAAATGTGCAATTCAATTTTGATAGGAAAAATACGAACATTCAGCCTAGTTTTACATTGAAATATTAGCAAATCCAAAAATCACAATTGTTCTCTATTTTAAGACATTTTTTGTAGCCAAATTTTTTGTTTTTTTGAATATATTATTATATATTCTAAAGAAAAATATATTATGACACATTTGGGGTGCCCTCAAATCTCCGTTGCACCCTTTACAAACTTTGGTTTTATCGGGGTTTTATAACTATACTTTAAGGCTCAGACCAGGCACTGCCAATCACCAAAATCAACAAGAGAATAAATTAATGGTCTTTTTAGGATATAATTGAAGTGATATCTTCACTATGAGCTAGAGTATGTCTCAATCCACATCACAGTACATTCCATTCATCAGTGAATTTAGAAAATACACCGCCTGGTTTTGGGTTATGATATATGATGCCCGAGGCACAAAGGTAGGAAGCTCATGTCAATGGTGCAAAGTACCACCCACGAACTGTGTCCTTGGAGGGGATGAGCATATTGTACCTGCATAGTGCTTGGCACAACCTTGGAAGCCTCCTTTTTCTTGACATACATCATGTACGTATTCCAGTATTAGTCTATGCACTTCAATTTTCATCCTTTTATCTCCTAGAGGATTTTGTGAGCCATGTAGAGTCATTAGTGAACATTTTGTATTAAATATCTAACCCCAAATCATGATTGAGTCGACTAGCCATATATAGAGTATGTATTAGATGATTGAAAGGTTTTTGTTATTATGTCTGATGTTCTGTACATTTATCAAAGGGTTCCTATTCAATTTATGTGCCGGACATGTTATGTTAAGATGCGAAATTAGACTATCATATCCGTCCGGAATCTGATAGAGGAAGGAAACTGGTCTCTGATTTCAGCAAAGACTATGAAGCAAATGAGCGTGTCAAATTACACGCATCTGATTGTCAGATACCAGACTGTGTGTACTTCATTGATGCATATGCACGCAGACATGCTGCGAGCATAAAGGTGTATGTTGTCCTGTGCATACATCACACATTAATTATTTTAAACGACTACGAACATTTATGTGATACTCTGAAATAAAAAAAAACACGAAAAGAGTATGTTCAAATTTGGTACAAAACAAGTTGTTTCAGGTCTGGTCCCGTACTTTTCAAATCATTAATGCAAGCTCTAAATTGCTCTTTGATCCCCCTTCGATTTACTAATCATTTAAAAATTAAACAATATGGCTGTAAAGCATAAAAAAGCAAAAAGAAATGCTGCATATTCAAACGACATCCTGGGGTCTGTACCACAACTTGTGCGTAACCTACGCGTATTTAATAACTCATGCGTAGTCTACTAACAGATCTTAAATACCGGTTATACACGTGCTTTTGGACAAATTGGTCAACTTCAGGCATGACTGTATGCACACGCAGCTTCGCAGATGAACCCCTGCATAGGTTTCTGGCTTTTTTTTGCACAAACATAAACAAGGTATAACGTGTTTTACATTTGGTTTTGGTCAATGGACCCACATTTTTGGCGGCCAACCACCTCTCATGCACAGAGCACACATGGCAAGCACAGTGTACAATTGACACTAGCAGTGAGAACCTAGGGCTTGACAGCCCTGATGGGTGGTGTAGGGGGCTGTCAGGAAAACTTCCGTATTTTTAATTTTTTTTATTTGAATATTACTTTTCATGCGGTCAAAGCTCTTGGAAATCATACAAAATAAGATTTAATCTACCAGTTGGCCGCTTTGTAATGCAACTTGTATAATTTCTTTTCTCTTTATAAAAAGTCCTTCAAACTGCAGGTAGCCTAAGATTGTGAGATTCAAATACGATTGTAATCCAAAACCTCCAAATTCCACACTTTCTCGTGAATTATACATTCGCTTTTGATACGCTCAGCATATTTTCTGTAGTACACAATGTTGTACAATGACTAGCATGGAAACCATAGGTTTTTCACAGATTTCTTTTGGCACAAAAGTATCCATTGCCAAATAAAAATGTGGATGTAAGTTTTGAGGGATGTTTTTTCGTAATACAAAATTCCAAGTGACTGGTGCGGCCAGATATAACCCTATCAGAACACATATGCACAGAGGTATGAGGCCTTAATATGGCATATATAGTGATGACGAGGCACATCCATAATAAATTGTGTGTGTTACTTCTACCAACATACCAAGTTTCTGAAAATCAGTCATTGAGTTCTAGTTGTAGAGAAATGAAGGTTTACCTCTTTGGTTGAAAAATAATGTACCCTATATCAAAGACAGACGACCAGATACCATGACAGACAGACAGACAGACGGTGTGTGACATGCAAATATAAGTGGTCCTTTCAGCTACGACGTGGCAGCCTAACAAAAATAGGGCCCATTAAGACTTGAGAATATGGTAGCAAAAATGTCCAAAAACCCTAAAATTAAATACAGGACGTGCAGTCGCCAAAATCCATACACAGCCCTACAAGAAAAATATTGTTCAACATGGATGATGATTGCTATCTGTATATCATTATCAATCTACTTTTGTTGATAATCAGGATCACTTTAAGTCTTACAGCAATTCCACTTAATGGGATTTCCCATGGGAAAACATCTATAGGATGACTGATATCTGGCAACTATTCTATTCATTCATTTCTTCATTCTCTTCCCTCTCTCTCGCCCTTCCTTTCTCTTCTTTCTATCTTCTCTCTCTCAATCTCTTCCTTCTAGTCTACGGTAATTTTTTTTCGAACACAACATCAATTATTTTATGGGAAAAATGCTTTTTGCAAAGTCCAAAATTTGCAGGTCTACTTAGTAAATACATGTTGAAAATTTGAGACAAATTTTAAATCACACAAATTGTCTCGGATGTTGTGTGTGGGCTTCTAAATATAAACACTTCAACAACGGATTTAATTTTCATTTCATTCAAGTCGCACACCCTGGTGTTAAGTTCAGGTAAAGTCTTCAAAAGACTCCCCACCGGCATGAAAAAAAGTTCTTAAAAGGTATTCAAAATTTGGTCATGGGGTTTTGGGTATGAAAAAATGAGCAAATACAGTTTCACTGCTCTACATGAACAGTGAGCCCTTAAAGAGAGCTGTGTGAGATAATACGTAGCAGTTAAGTGACATAACATATGGTGTGATGTGTTGTGTTGTGGGTGGTGTGGTGAAGTATACATTTCTTAATGGAGGCATTGAAGGCGGTTATATATGAGGAGTATTTTGACCCTACCAAGCTGCACTGAATTATTAAAAATGTTAAAATATTCAAATAATCACTTTTGAGGTTTAAATAGTATCAGGTCAAAGTTTCAAAAAGCGGGAAACCAAAATCTCTTCACTCCGATTCATTCAAAACACTTACATTGTTTAAATATTTTTAAGAATTACTTCTGACTCGAACCAAATCATTTTTTTTGTTTTTTTTGGTATTCACTTGAGAGCAAATCAGAAAGTTTGCTTGTCATTTTGGAGGGGGTTGTAACCTTGTACATAGAGCCTGGGTAACCATTCATGTTCACAAGGATCACCTGGTGAGGACAGAAACTGATTTAAATGGTTTTGCCCATCCGAGGACCAGTCTGGTTGATTAAAACCATGACCTGGACATCTTACTTCTGCGATTTTCATTCCCTTGAGACATTTGTGCCTTTGTCCAGGTTTAATGCAATTTAAAGATCCAAATATCATTCTTAAAAGTCGAATTGATTACCTCTTGATGTGATGAAAAAAACTCTAGGTTACCTATGTGGAGGACTGATGCATAAGAACGGCTTTTATATAAAACATGACCAGGGCTCACATATTTTTGGTAACTTGGTTGGTTACACAACCAGAACTACAAGTTATCCCTACATATTCTGGTCTCAAAGTTGTTCTTTAAAAATTAAAAACCAATAAAACGTTGGTTGATTTAAAAACTTGCCTACATCAGTGTTTCCATTCTGAGATGACAATTTAATTTTCACAGTGAAACAGTTGGAGGTCTCATGTTATTACCAATTATTGGTATTGTGCCACACTTGTGTTTCCCATCGGATCTGTGAGAAACACTTCAAGTAATATTAACACAAACTTGAAAGGGGGGGGTCTAGGTCCCAACTAAGTTTTTTTAGGCCTGGCGATCTATGCTGCAATATTTTGGTTCATATTTTTTGTATTGTTCTAACTTTTAGTTGAGGTTGCACTTGGTGCAAAAAAAATCAAATCATTGCAAGTTTTTGCGTTAATTAGGTTGGGTCCCTAGGAGCCCCCCCACCCCCCCGTAGGCACTAAACGAAGTGAGTGCCCATGACAAAAAGCAAAATCTTATTAGAGGTACTGTGATTCTGATTTTCAGTAATGCCTACACTAGTGACTAAACAAAGTAAATAATTAATTACAAAAAAATCTTGTTAAGTATAGTTGTTTTTAAAGACCATTGGTATCATAATTATTTTATATACTTTCATGTAGCGGGTTTACTGTAGGAACCTATGGAAAATTAAAAGTAACCGCGAAAAAATACAAGAAACATTTTGGTGGCTGGGCACCAATGTATGCCCCGCGGCCTGCAGACTATGAAAAACATCTAAAAATAACCAGGAATTGAGAGATAAATAACATTTCAAGCAAATATTGCTGTGTAGTGACTTGACTGAAAAATGATTATACTAGTATAAATAGTGGTATCGTAAGTGTGGATCAAGTTCACTTATCTTGTTCAAGTTACTGAATCACTTGTACAGTAGTCCCTCCAATAGTCGACCATCAAAACTGATGTCCGCGGCCAAGAATATGCCATGATAAGTTACCTGACGTAGTAACCGGGCACTGTTGGCAGTTGCCCAACTGGGCTAGCTGATATTGACCCCATTCAACACATGAAACTAGAACCTTGTACAGCTTCCATATAAATTGTATAAAAACAATGAAAAATACAAATCGATCTCACACTGTTCATCATTTTACTGTCACCAACAACTATCATGGTCTGGCATCAATTTATGTCATGTTTCATCACAACCATTAAGTAATTTTTAGCACTTTTCATCATTTTCATTGTCATGAAAAAATGTTAGACCAAGGCTCGGCATGCTTCATACAGCAAAAACTCCATGTTGTAAAGTTATCAACATCTCTGCCCCCCCGCCGCTCCCGCGCGGGTGCATCAAATGGCATGAGACCTTTCGTTTGTGATTTATGTGGTAAATATAGTAATTTTCACCATTTAAAGCAATCAGCACAAGTCTGGCGAAGCAAATGCCATGGAAAATGGCAGGAAGAAACAAATGAGTGTCGCTTTTCGCAAATTTTGACAATTATAAATCAATTGTTTTGCCCCTAATTTTTACTGAACAACTTTTTCAGTTTTTTTATTCTTTATGGTGAATCTCAGCTAAACAATCTTTGGGAAAGTGGTTATTTAGGGGGGTCCCTAGGAACCCCCCCGTTAGGCACTAAAGGAAGTGCAAACCCTTATGCAGTTAAGTGTTAAATCAGCAGTATTTGATATGTAAATACGATTGGGTCAACTTTCTGTATTTGTTGATAAATGGAAGTGTTAGCCTGATGAGATAATAAGATTAGTGATTTGGCTAACTTGCATATTGGTAATTTGCTTCTCAATCTCAAAATAATTCGAGATATGAAACAGTATATATTTCCTACAAAGTACAATTTTGTGATCAGAGAGAAGAAACAACTATTTCAGTTAAGATTTTCGAGGGCTGTTATTGTGTCAATCCCACAATGAATCAGTTTTGGGAAATTTCACACTCATAAGATCATGTGATCCGACAAAATCGTAACACTCAAAAACCCTACTTTTACACCACTTTTAATCCGACAAAATCGTAACACTCAAAAACCCTACTTTTACACTCCACTTTAGCCAAAAAGTGCTAGTACTTAGGAAATTTTTAGCATGATTATGATAATGCCTTGTGTTTCTTAAACTTCTTGAACTTTATAATCACTAAGTACTGCCTAGTACAATATAGGCCACATTGCAAATGCATTATGGGATTGGTTCAAAATACCCTCTGGATGTCCATGGTAACAGAGTGCACACCACCACTAAAGATTTCTTGGCCACTCCTAAACATGCATTTAAATTGTTTTGTGGAGTTGATGAACTGGTTGATCTACATGCAATACAAACATTGAACATGTGCTTTTTGTACTTGATTATTTTGGAATGGACGTACTCTGTTGATGGCTATCTCAATATCCAAGTGCAAAAGGGGCACATTTTCTCGGGTATATTCTGATTTGGGACGGAATCTTTTCTCTAATCCACAATTAGATCTCTAATCCCCATGGCAACAGGGCTCATAAACCCAGAAAATACTGATGTTATTCTTCATTAAAGTGACAGGAGGAGACTTTTTTAGGATACAAATTTCTCTCAAATTGCACTGGATCGGTTGTAGACCACTTACCAAGAATGTTTTGAAGGTTTATCGGACAAACAAAAGAAAACCACAAACTTTGTTTTGAACTTGCCTGTTATTGTAATCGTCCCAATAGAAAACCATGCTTTGAATTTCTGTCTTGCATGACAGAAAATACTAATCATCTTATTACAAGACAGCGTATTCGGCTTATTCACTTCAAGTGTGATTTAATACATTGGTAAGCATTCCAAATATGCAAAAAACCCGGGTTCAATAAAATTGGTGGCGCTTCTTTCTGGAAATGTCCTCATGTCTCTTTAATCAATTACAAAAAAATCAAACAGCTTACTCAATCTGAAACTGGATCTGTTGGAGAATTATACTAATTTGAATCAATCTGTGAGTTTTAAACCTGAGAAAACAATTTTTTCTTCTACTACAGGAAAGAATACCGGGTTGTTTTGGTGGTGTGCACTCTTCCAATACAATAAGAAAATGCGAACTGGAATAGCCCCAAAATATACAGTGTTGTACAGTTGTGTAAACTTGCGAGTGGTTGATTGACTGTTGGATGCCTGAAGCACAGCTGACCCAAGTTGGGCATGACTTAGAAGCTTGCTTGGTTCACTGATATTTGCTATAAGTGGTTACTCATTAGGTTGACTGAGTGGTTGAATGGATTCATGACTATGATGACAACTTTTAATCATTAGATGGATGCATTGTTCAGAATCTGATATGCTTGATGACTTTATGGCATGAAAGTATATAAGTTGCCTCACTTTGCCTGCAAAACAACCATCTTACATGTAGTTTCATTGTGACACACACACACACACTCACACAGCCACTGTTGACAACATGAGCCTAAATAGCACTTAAGAATTCCAGATATGCTGAACACACAACAAAAACACAAGGGAACATCAGGGGTGATAGGCAGGCAAGGGCAACAGCAAGACTTAACAACCCCCTGAGCACTACCTACCTTTCATACAAGCAATCTGATTGGCTAATTACATATTTTCATTTCAATAACCAGTTATAATGCAGCTTCCAAATATTTAACCTCTAGTCATTTGCAGCTCTACTGCCATTCTTACAATTTGCTGATTGGCTCAAAAATCATTTAAGTTTCATTGTGACCAATCAGCTATCACATAAGATCCATTGTGACCAATCAGCAATCACATGACCGACCCTAATGCTCATGATAGTGGTTACATCTAAAATACTCCTCCAGCTTATTATGCCGGTACTCTCATAAGCTCACATAAATATTTCTATTGGTGAACCAACCTCAGACAATATATTGCCACTGTCATGGCTTGCCCTTTTTTGGGTCACCCTGTATAAACAGACTTGTAGCAAATGTAACATAATTTATCTGAGCATGTGACTTTGATTAATTTTCTCCAAAGAGTGTGTTTCTTAAAAATTGGATACCAATCATAGCAGTCGTAAAAAATGTGCATGTTTTCATTTTTAGAAAACAGGTTCAAAAATGGGCAAAATAACAAATATTTTCACGTAGACGTACTGTTACTCAGTTTCAAGAGAAAGCAAAGGAGGATTATGTTAAGTTTTACATTTGATCACACTCATGGAATTAACTGGATAATTTACAACCTCAAGTTGTAGAAATTTTAAGATGAGCAAACCTTAGCATGATGCATGCATTTATGCAACCTTAACAAATTGCATGCTCCCCTTTAGACTTGTCAATTATTTGGTACAATTTGGTGTCCTGTACACACTTGTGCACAGAGACACCAAGATGGGAGGAAAATTGGGATTCGGAATTGAGTGAAACCATGAATACGATACACAAAGGTGAAAGTTAAAAGTTCACATAGACATTATGCACTTTTAAACCACATAGTAACTGAAAGATGAGGATGAGGGATGCAATGGTGCACAAAATAACAAATTACATGGAGACGAGATGTGTTGGTGCATACGTGATCGGGTATGTGATGTGCAGAAGCAGTTAAAGGGTTTTCATGTTGAAAATACACCTGGTCCTTCCTGTATTCAGATTTATCTATTGTTCTTGGGTAAACTTCACTACCATTAATTAAAATTTGTGAATATTTATAGATTTCCATCATTCCCAAAAGTGTGTTAAATAAATTTTAGTAACCATCACTAAATAGTTCCAAAGAGGAATATTTAGTATATTGGGTATGCAATATACAATACCATCAATACCATGGAAAACCAACAACAAATGCATCGTGCAAGAACCACAACATTTACTTAAGAATTTTGTTGGAAGTTTTTCTCAAACAGAGATGAGCAAAAAATTCAACTCATTTGGAACCAATTAATGTGAATAATGGGTATTTCAAACCTTCAATGTTACATGACCAGTCCTTTAATCAGCATGAATGCCCTCCATGATCCCTGTAAAACCAGTTATTTCTGCAGATTGTTGAATTCCCTCCTTTTTTGAGCCCTGCTAAAGCCAGACCGCCGTGACTTCCTAAAGCTTTGGGACTTCCTCCATTCTGTTCCCCAATACTCTGGGACTTATCCAATCTGTCCATGATATTGTACAGTGGATTCTTTTCACAAGATTTTATTTTTGCCAGTAAAAGATGAAACATGATTTAAAAACCAGTAAAATATTTTGAACAAGGTAAAAGTGTTCAGTTTGTGAAAATTAGAAAAAATAACCTGTGAAAAATATTTTTCTACAGCACACATCAATTATTATTGTCCCTGGTTTTGAGGAAGTCACTGGAATTTGTACCTAAAAGGTTCAATGTAGGGCCACACATCTTGTCTGTTTTGCGGTGTTGTTCTTTCTTAACGGTGCCACTTTGTGATCTAGCACCTCATTTTGATTGAGATTCATTAGAAGTATCCCGAAAAGGTTATTTCAAAATTTCAGTTGATTCGATGGTGGTTTGATATTATGAGCAATGTTAATATCACGCTGCCGCATAGCTACTTGTTTGTAATTTTCTGTCTGTTTAAAGACAGACAGAAAATACAAAATTACGAATTAATTCTGAAGTAGACCGAATCTACACATAAGATTGTGCAGATATACTATACTTAATGCCAACATTCAGATTAGACAAAAATCTCAAACTTTTTTGATGCCAAGTCGGGGGAGAGGCTGTGGATCCGAAACGGCCCCTTTAAAAAACAACCAACACAATTTTTTGTGGGAATTGAGAAATATAGTTTAAAAATCTTGACAAATGATATTTCTTGAAAGAAATTTTTAAAAATCTTTTCATGGTTTTGGTCAAGTTTTGTGAACCATTAGATTAGAAAACTAGGTAAACCTTGAAAACATTCACATAATGTTTATAGTGCTTAACAATGCAAACTGCATCGTACAAGTCAGGGAAACAAGCCTACGGATCATACATTGTACAGAAGCCAGAAAACAGCACGAACTGTGACCCTTTAGCACAAATTCAAGATGCCACAAATTTAGTCACTGCACCAAGAAACACTGGGCGTTTAAGAGACTTACAATTTTTAAATATTTCAAAAAATTCGATAGAGAGATTTTAAGAACCGAATGCCAACGGTTGATGGAGCAATAAACCAGTTTACCATCTTCAGAAAAGTTCTTGCCTTGTAGCGGTACAGGCGGCTTGAAAAAGGAGACGGCCATTGGGCCATTTGTTCACATATCCCAAGCTATTTGCAGCATAGTGGAGAGAAAACAAAGACAAAGAGAGAGAAAAGGAGACCTTTTATACTGAATATCATTAGTAACCACATGACCTACATAACTTGATGATTAGGCATCATATTGTGTTCTCCCTATGATCCAAATTGGAATGTTGGTTGGAGAAACCCCAAGTCAAGAGAACTGCATTAGTAAAAGTTACCTTTATTAGCAGTTACAAGACACTGTGTTGTGCTGCATTTTTACTCTCATTATTCACCGTACAAAATTCGTACATTCAACTAGACGCAAATGTTGGGCAGTTATTCAGATTCCGCATACTTACTTCCGTGTAAAAAATTCACAATGGCTAATACCTACATGTGTTGGTTAATGCCTACTTGGATTGGCTACGACAAAATATTGATTTATCAGCTATATTTTGTTCGACTCACCTAATAGGCATAAAACTTATTCAGCTTTTGGTTTATTCACACGTAAGGTATTTCCATTTTACATATGCACCGAGTGTAAATCACTGCACTGCGTATGCTGTAGTAGTGTTGCTTGCAATTGCACCCTCACTATTCTATATCATTCAGGGTGTTAAAACACTTAAGTTCCCGAGGGGGTTCCTGTGGACCCCAAAATTTGTGTTCCACACGCCGGCTGATTTATGGATGAGATTTTTTATTAATTTTTCAGTCATTATGCAAGTGTTGACAATGATATGGACTGCCAGATGGCCCATAATACAGCTGCACAATATTTCAACTATTCATTTTATACAGTTTTTCAAAATCAATATTTGATCACATAATACACAAGCTATTGTGTTCATTTTGTACATACAAAATTTTCTTAGTTTCATTCAATTTGCAATCTTAAATATTAAAGGTAATTCTAGAATGCAAACTGTTTGGAAGTGATATTATAAATAACATTCGCAAACAAAAAAAACCATAAAAAAATTTAAAAACAAGGTTGAAACCAACAACCTACAAATTATCATATTTGGTGAACCAAAAAAATAATAATAATAAAAAGATGACATTTTACATTATCTAATACATAATACCAACAACGACATGACTATTGTATCCAACAATGCGATTTTCATGAAAGCAATAAAAAGTTGAATAATATGGAAGATGTCATTTTATAATAGTAGGCTACAGTGCTCCATATCACAGTGGGAACATGGATTGTTCCATGTCCCTTCTGGAACAGTAATATTGTAGGCATGTAATACAGTTACTGATTAAATACCCTCTTTGAGGACAAAATGAAATTGGCTCCATAAGTAGGAATTATAAGAACTTGCATGTTAATACAACTTCTTTTAATATGAAATTAGAAATTGAAGCTGTGTATAACATTAATCAATACAGTAAATAATACCTGTAATACCAATTGGTCAATGCTGAAATAGCAGGTACAGTTGAATGGTTCAACAGTACATGCAGTATAATCTGTGCAGACTACTCGCCACATTTCAAACCCCAAAAACACTTGATATTATTCAATTTATTTGGACCATGTCCTGGATAGCCCAAAGAATAGCAGATGCAAGTAAAGCTTATTTTGCCACTGGGTCAATTTTACCGTGGACACGGCCAGGGTGGGGGTGAACACCCACACTCTTTTAAAAAGTGACCCTGTATGCATTGCACAGGGATACATGGCGAACGACTGCTATTAAGTCCCTGCCGAAAGATGGGGTATTCGCATGGCTCATTTGCCCCCAAGTCCAACTGAATCATGGGAAGAGCGAATTCCAACAGTACAATTCAATAGATCTTGTACAGATTAAATCCAGATTTAGTATATCCCTGCAAGTGTCCCACAGGGAATTGGAACTGGGGGAACTCAAGCACAAAATAGCTCCAATAAACCCAACTGGGCCATGCCTCTCCCATCTGTGCTTTCTCCAGATAACAACTATTCATAAAATGATGGGAAGAAAAAGCGTGGTATTTAAAAAAACCCATTAATATTTTAATTTAAATACAAATGTACATGATTATAATCGGCACACATTTCTGACCCACACTTAAGTTGTGAGAGAAAACTAGGTCCCATATGTTAAAAATACAATGAGTTCCGATAGGGAAAAGATACTGAAGTGATGTGAGATGTTGACCTTTCCTATTTGATGATATTACAAAACATAACAGGGACAAGTGTTAATACGAACGGCAATGAAATTACTGCAGTGGTTATGTTATCATTGCACTTAATGTTTGAGTGTGCACTTGGTTGTCTTGCGACTTGGTGAACACTATCAATGAATTTTAAGTGTCTCGTAGCACTCGGATCCAATTGGTTTTCATTTCAGACAATCTTCATTTCATTTTAAATATTTTGAGTTTCTAAAATAAGGGGAGAAAATAAAGCCATGTGCATATTTGGCTTTTGCTGTATTGCAATGTGATTTCAATGCAGGGGGATGATATGGATTTAAAACATGAGATTTGGTACCATTGATATTGCTCTATTTACCATCTTCTCTAAAATTAAAATTATTTTGACTGTCTTCTTTCCCAATGATGCTACAGGATAAAATATTTGTTCGTTACGGTATTCGGAAAATAGTTTGTACAGTACTCTATGAGTTAATACACAGAATTCCCGCTCATATTAAAATGGTATGTCGGATTCTAATGAAATTTTGGAATTAAAGTATGTTGGTGAGGCCCTTCCTACAAAAAAGAACATATATGTTGCAATAGGTGGGGCACTTTACGCTAAAGTTTGTGTCACATCAAGATGCTTAATGCTTTATTTCACACCCTTTCATGATAAAATATTCCCTCGACACCCAGATCATTAACCAACTTCACAAATCATGAATAATGAGTAGTCACTGTGTCTATCTTTAAATTGGGAAATTTAACATTAATTTCCATTCCTATTGGTTGTTAGCATGATGAGCCATGACTAAACACGGAACAGGAGTCCTAACTTTAGTCCCGGGTTAAACCAAGGTTAGTCCCACATGAGTGGTATATATATACTTTAAAAAGTGCTGTAACGGTGAGAAAATGTTTCCTCAAGGATGGGCCGGAACAGCCAATCCATGAGAATTTGCTCACCCATTACATTTAACATTCACATTATTTTGAAAAGAAAAAGGTCCACTCTGTATCCTAACCCTGTTTAAACCCGGTCTGAATTTAGACTCCCTTTCAGAATACAAGCCTTGGAATTTAGGGATGGAACTATGACCTAACTGGCCTAATATACTTGGAAGGGTAGATTGGTGTAATGAGCATAATTTAAGATACTGTAAGAATGGTGGTATATGTTTTACACAGAGTTAAGACACTTTTTGATTAGTTACTCAGAGGGCATCTCATGTTGTGGCTTAACCTAACCCGGCCCCAGACGCATTGATGTGCAACGAAAACGTGGTCCCGGTCGGAAATGTTTCTCGTTGCATCTCGGCCGTCAACACCGTCGTCTCAATGACTCCTTGACAACCTCGTTGCATTCTGGGACGTCTTCCCCGGAAATGAAATGCGATGTCCTGCGTTGCATCTGGGACGTCTTGTCGGAAATGACCGGCGAAAATGTTCCTCTTTGCATCCGGACGTCTTTCCGGAAAATAATGCGATGCTTCTCGTTGCATCTGGGACGCCTTTCCCTCCGGGAAAATGATGCGATGCATTGCATCTCGGACGGTTGGCCCGCAGAAGGCGCAAATGACTCTCATTGCATCGCATGTATGCTTCTCGTTGCATCTGGGACGTCTTTCTCCGGAAAATGACGCGATGTTTTCTGCGTTTGCAACTGGGACGTCTTTCCGGAAAATGACGCGATGTTTCTCGTGGTATCTGGGACGTCTTTCCTGAAAATGACGCGATGTTTCTCATTGCATCTCGGCCGTTAACGACTGAACGCTACTTCGTCCTGTGCCGGGAAAGGTCCGAGATGCAATGAAATGCAAAATCTGTTTCTTCATTGCATCTGGGCCGTTAAAAATAAAATATAAATGCTTCTCGTGCAATCTGGGACGATGTTTTCGGTGGAGAGGTAAGCAGGGACCCCCCACCCCTCCTTGCCGGTTAGGGTTACTGAGGCCAATCAGACCCGATGTATCATTTGGTGATAACTGCGGGCGCACTATAAGCTGATTGGTTATTCATTGAGTTCGATGATTTATTTAAGTGAATCAAGACTGGATAAATGTCATACAGATATATTGAAGAGGCATTCTGCAAAGTACACATATGTTTTGATGGACTATGCAAAACCACTTGTTAACGGGTGGGGTTCAAGTGGCCTGCCTAGGGCCCCTGTGGGGTCAAGGGCGAAGCCCCAGCAGAGGACCAGGGGCAGAGTTCTAGGCCCTAAAACTCTTGGATAACCATCTTCATATCAATTTTTTCATGAATAAATGTACACAATTTTACACTCTACTTAAACATTATGTTTTTTTTTTTTTTTTTTTAAAAAAAACAAATTGCAGTTTGTTTACATAAATTATCATAATCGCCAAAAATCACTCTACAAATTCAAATCATGATGTACTCCATCCATAACCTCATCAAAAATAATTCTAAAAACATAACTCATGGATGAACTTCATAGAAACTCACCATAACTACTATAGAAAAGGTCAAACTCAAGGGTCAAATTCAGCACCCACCAAGATTGCCCAAATGTTGACTTATGAAATGTTGACCCTTTCCCCCACTCCTGTCAGCCCAGGGGACTTGGGGAATGAATTATATGTTAGTACGGGTTTGTGCCCTCCGACAATACCTTTAAGTTTGGCCTACTCTAGCTCTTCTGAAAAAAAAGATATGGCAAATGTTGACCTTTATGCAATATTGACCTTTGAATTTCCATACCTTTGACATAACCCAAAGTCTTTTTTCATCTAAAAAAAGGTTATGGCCAATGTTCCAGGGCCAACATTTTGATCATAGATGGATGGATGGTGAACGGACAGACACACATGCACACAGACACTGCTCATTTTATAGCCCGTTCCGAACTTGTTTGGCAGGGAAAATAATAAGCCAAAATCCTATTCTCGACAACATAATTTATCAGACAAACATGAACAGTACACCAAGTGTATATGAGAGAGAGCAATGCATGACAACTCAATCTCATACTCGTGCTAATTCTAGATCACAGATTATTGCCTCAGCAATCACTGGTAAACAGCTCGGGTGTAATTTGATCATTTATTAAGCTCGAGTTGAAAATAACATGGCAACTCAATAATGCGAGGCCTAATAATATCGTTTACCTGTCAGGTTGATCGGTTGATCATAAATAAACAATGTACAATTTTGTGCCATAAAAGCATGGCTGATGAAAATTGTCTCATCTACAGCAAGTGCTGGTGGATTTTTCCCAAAATATTTCGAAGTTGTACTGAGTTAACTTTTATGTCATAATTGATTTACCACAAGATTGTGTGTCCTAAAGTTCCTGCCAAAGAACATTAAAATCTTGTAATTAAATGTTTCCAACCACCCATGTAGGCACGTACCATTCATCTATACCACTGCAATAGCCCTCTACAACATTTTGCAGGGGGTACAAAAAAGGAGGCTTTACTATTTACATTATTTCAATATACTTCATATTTTTCAATGACAAAGTATCACTGTGGACAGAGATCCATTTTGCATTGTATTCACCCCATTTAAAATTGCATTGTAATCACCCTATTTAAAATGGTGTCAAGGGCAAAAAAAAAAAGGTTGGGAAACCCTGCCCTATCATGACATACAAGTTCCTATGGTGCACCCATGAACCGAGTTTGGTGGCAATTAAGAGTTAAGGTGTCCATGCACAAGCAATTTGAAAAAGTTTAACCAGAACTTTAACATATTTGCACACACATGCGCGTATGCACACACACACACATGCACGCAGGGAAGAACATACACAATTTGGATTGGTATGTCTTTTGAAATTCTTACAAGCAACACAAAGATCACCTGAAATGACCCCAAAGTGACCTACATGATCTGATGATATACCTTTTGAACCAAATATGTAAATCAACCCCAAAGCAGAAATTTGATATGCACAAACAAACAAACAAACAAATAAACACACACGCACACACACATGTATGGACATGCACAAACAAGTGCACGCACACACACATTTACACACACAGTAGAAAAATATCGGGCGGATAAAATGTTTTGAGGGAGCTTGCAGAGTACGTACTGTGTTCCGCCTTATTTTACCATTTCCAATTTGCCACATGCATCTGGCTGTGCCCTGACATGAAATACTACCAAATTAAAATTCTTATGTCTCCCCTATGAATTTCATGTAATCCTTCAATTGCATTCTCAATAGCATGAATGCCCCATATCACTTCCAATTATTTAGTTACGGACTTGAAGCGCTACAAAATATGCATCCTGTGAATGCCATGCTTAATTAAGAATTTTCAAGCACGTTGGCATGTAATGCGAGCTAACCCACGGCACACTATGTGCTGTTTTGATTTCACATTTCCTTAAAATTGGAAGGATGAAAATTGACATCTTTGACAAGATATGCTAAGGAACGATCTAAGAAGTTGATCGTTAGCGCCATTAAAGGCTTAGGCATATGTCAATTTTTTTTGGCTTCTAGAGCAATCTGTCGATCCAATGAGCACAATGTAACAATATCTGTTGCATGTGTAAATTAACACGCTCTGCGAGCCCATGTTATCAATCATGGAAAATTCAACTTTCATGCTACAGCCAATATTTTAACACACTTGAATTAAACACATAAAAATAGCGGATCCATCCCTTCTAGTTGAGACACAATTATGGTCTCAATAAATATTTAAAACAAAAGTGAAATAGCAGTCTTACATGTTCTGGGGGCGGGGTACTCATATTGGGAGGTAAGACCCTGATTTACAGCCTCTTTTTCAGTTCCGGTTACCCTATTTTAGTTCCACAGCCCAAAAATTTTCATATCCAAAGCCACATTCTCCCAAAATTTTCTTCATAACACCTGAAAAAGTAGCTGAGGTAAATCAAGGCTTATTTTCGGAAATTTTTGGAAAACATACCTGCTGATAACCCATATTTTTGGGCATCAAATTAGCTCCAGAGCCTCAATTTTTGAAATCTGGGCATGTCATTCCTACCCAAAATAAAAGTTTTATGTGTGTATGGTTCAACAGATATTCTACAAAAAGCTTATTTCACATATTAGGCACACATACTATACTTAAGATTAAGGTTCGATGATAGAAACATCTCAATTTCATATCATTGGGTAAGTCAGGCCAGAATTATGTTCACAATGTACGGGATGGTCACATGGGGACACCATCATTGGCTGGCACTGCCAATCACCAAACTATCTATTAGTCAGCCGCTGAATATGCAAAGAGAACCGAATGCGCGATTCTCATGAAGATAGAACATCCTCATATCATGAACATGAATGGCAACACTAATCATGAGGTATATGTATCTTGATTGCAGAAGGACTTATGGGACCCAGCAAAAATGACAAGCATTTGAGTGCCTGCATAATCATATGCATCTACGTCCCAGAGCAACTAGGCATTGCCTTCTTTCAAGGCCTGGTGGAAGCCGTCTACTTTAACTACTACGTTGCCAAGACATGGACCAGAGGAGCAAGCTCCAAGACGATTAAGTGGTACTATACCAGACATTCACACAACTTTAAACTCTTCACAGAAACATTCTAACCAACATCAGATCTATTGGTGATACCCGGCATACCCTACATTGTGGCAGAAGGGCGAGCACATTCACCAGCCTTGCTTTGAGCAAAGGACCAGATTACCTTAGAACCTCTCCCTTGGAAGACTTCCATATACACAGTAGAAGGTACTGTCTTCACTTAGAATTAAATGAAACATTCTGCGGGATCACCAGCCATACCCCAAACCCCCTTCTCGTCTCCTTCCTGGAGGAAGGAGAGGGGTTTTAGGATAGGATCCAAGAAGAAAGACTCACGTCTTGGTGGGAACTTCGAAACCATGGGCCCCGGGTCCCAGTTCCACCCCAAAACCAGGAGAGCGCGCCACGAGGGTGGGCCTGTCCTGGTGATGGATTTTGTGCCAATATTTGGGTTTTCTTATGATAACGTCATCGCATTATTTGGGGCTTAGTACTTTTCTAAACCCAGTAGTGTGGTATTTTGTGGCTTTTGGGAATGTTAGGGGTTATGGCAAAGACGTGTGTCTCAGGTCTTGATAGAAGTTGAAGGATGATGATGAACGATTAATTCTTTGTTAGAAACTGGTCACAAAGTACTGAAATACATGTTCAACTAAGGGTTACATATTTCAACAAGGGCACCTTGTTCCAACTTGGTGGAATAACAATTTCCTAAGCTCTACAATCGCTTGCAAATCTCACATCCCATTAGAGTTACAGATTACAGCCTCGGTTCAGACAGACATACCTCAACGGGTAACACAACATCGTCAGACCATTCA
Source organism: Ophioderma brevispina (assembly GCA_023653785.1). NCBI lineage: Eukaryota > Metazoa > Echinodermata > Ophiuroidea > Amphilepidida > Ophiodermatidae > Ophioderma > Ophioderma brevispina. The sequence goes on along the minus strand of JAMKCH010076982.1, from coordinate 18,150 downwards.
AACATGCCCGGTGATTGAGTACTGGAGAATCCCTGATGGAAATTTTGTTTTTTGCATCACTAGCGAGCAAATACAATTTTTATAAATTAACTGTCAAACTGTTTATCATTTCCGGCTTAGCATGCATGAGTTTAATGAATAACTGCCCTTGTTCAATTTCCTCCAGCTAGAATGCCAATTGTTGAACTATTACTGGTTTTTTTTTTAATAATGTCCTCAGTAATAGAAAAAAAATAACCCTACAGTGGGAGTGAATTCTTCAGCTCCACAGGGTTTTGGCTAAGAAATATTGCTTACTTAATCAATAATCAACATTTTTCTGTCAATATTTGGCTCTTGTGTTAACACCATGACAACGTCTTCTAAAATTGGGAATTCTTGGCCACCACCCTCTGTATGAGCCAGCTACGGAATTGTTCAGAGTCATGTATTGGAATCAACCCACAATGCCCAGTTTTAGGAATGTTTCACCTCAAGGTCATGTATCCCTCCCAAAAAACGACTATTCTTAACACACAAAACCCTGACTTTAACATCCACTTTAGCCCACAAGCAGAGTACTTAGGGATTGTTTTTGCAAGATTATGAAATGTCCTGTGGTTCTTAAACTATTGGAATCCTTTTTATCCCTAATTTACTGACAGGTGTTTAGTACAGTATGGTATACGGCCACATTTCAATGCATTGTGGGATGTTCAAAACACCCTCTGGATTGGTATCATAGTGTAAGTGCCCAGGGGGTTAGTCTTGTTCAACTGTAATGCATTACGTCGCTAGTTTGGACAAAGTATGTATCAACTATTCATCACCAATCCAAACAGATATGACATGAGTGAATGGTTTTTTTGCTTGTTGATAAAAAGTCGACTTTTAATTCAAAAACCAAGTAAACTGGCATATCCCTGCCAGTGCAAGAATGGTAGGATGAACTGATCTCATTGATCTTTGCCTGGTTCTGACCTTTGACATCATCCACATATCAGGCACGGATCCAATTTATTTTAAATTGGTCTCTTCTTGACTTGGGGTCACACTAGTGTGGAAACAGCTTTGCCGTGCTTGGTTAGTTCCTGTAAACTACCTTGCTTTCATTCCTTTTTAATCCCTAATGCAAGGCGTTTTGACTGAGAGTTGGCAGCAGCATTCACACTAGTTTTGCTCTATCAACGGCAAGAAAGCACCAATTATGATTTGACCACAAAAGATTTAAAAGTACAAAAGTTGTGTGGGTAGTTAACATTTTTCAGGTTATCTTTCCTATCATCTTAGTTCACTGTCTTTTGATGATAAAGTAACACATGCGATGATTTTTGACTAAAAATGCAACTATTTTAATGAGCAAAACAGTTTGATCTTCAAAATAAGGATCTTGGTCTTGAAACTGGTAACAAAATTAAAGAGTGGGCTTTAATGCTAGTATGGGCTTATATATCTAAGGAACTACAATACATGCATGTTATATTTTGTTCCAAGTTCTGTTTATTTCCCCCGAGAAATTCTTTACTCAAGACTATAGTATCCAAAAGCTTCCATTTCAAGTACTGGGCAAAGCACTGTGGGCAATAAATTTGACAAATTGTTATCATTGTGAGGACTGATTTATGGCTAGGAAACATAGACAGACCCATACAAATTGAAGAAAGAAACTGTCTTTTGGGAGAAGGAGCCAACTTATTCTTTATTAAGGTGGTATATCAGGGATTTGCATCAGGGTGATTATATATCATAGCAACTTCATACTATCACCGACTAAGAAGCATAATGGCAAGAAGTACTTTAGTCATTTTTTTGGAATATTAATTAGCCCATTTTCACATTTAATTAGCGATGATGTAATGTTTTGAAAAATGTAGCACAACTTTCTGATAGTACAAAATACACGTCGCGGTACTCGAACCACTAAATCCCCCTGGCGGGAGCGGTTTACCAATTTTTAAATAATCAGCTGCAAATGTCATTACCCTTGTGATTTTTCTTATTTTGTAACAAGTTATGTTTCTAAAGTTACCCCATTCTGCCCTTATCCCATTTTCTCCTTGTTACAAACTCTATTCTGTTAAGGGGAGGTGGGTCAATTTATTGTTGGATAGATATCTGGGTTTATGCGCATGCATACGTGCATGTACGCACGTCCGCGCATGCATACGCGCATATCCATGCATGCATACGCGCATGTACACACATACGCTCATGTACGCACGTCCGCGCATGCATACGCGCATATCCGTTCATGCATACGCGCATGTCCGCGCATGAATACGCGCATGTCCGCGCATGAATACGTGCGCACGCATACGCGCATGTCCGCAGGTCTGCGCATGCATAAGCACATGTGCGCACATCTACACATGCATACGCGCATGTCTCCACATGCATACACGCATGTACGCACGTCCGCGCATGCATACACGCATGTGCACAAGTCCTTGCATGCATACGCGCATGTGCGACCGTCCGCGCATGCATACGCACACGTGTGCACGCATACGCGCATGTACGCAGGTCTGCGAATGCATACGCATATGTGCACACGTCTGCGCATTCATATGCGCATGTCTACGCATGAATACGCGTATGTACGCACGTCTAGAATGCATACGAGTATGTACGCATGTAAGCGCATGCATATGCGCAAGTAAGCGATGCATACGGCGCATGGTCAGTGGCATGCTACCGCATGTCCGTGCATGCATACGCGCATGCATACGCCGCATGTCCGGGCATGCATACGACAACGTGCGCACGCATACGCGCCTGTCCGCAGGGTCTCTCTGCGCATGCAAAGCATATTGTGCGCATGTCTTCGCATGCATACGTGCAGTCTCCGCATGGATACTTCGCATGTACGACACTTGTCCCGCGCATGCATACGTGCATGTACGCACGTCCGCGCATGCATATGCGAATGTGCAAGAGTCGCGCATGCATACGTGCTGTGTACAAGTCGCGCATGCATAGCGCATGTGCGACCGTCCGGCGCATTCATACGCACAAATGCGCACGTCAAGGCATGGCGACGCACATGTGCGCACTGTGTGCGCCTGAATACGACACAGTTTTTTTGGTCGCACGCATACGAGCATGTACGCAAGGTCTGTGCATGATAAGCACATGTGCGCTCATCTACACATGCATATGCGCATGTCTCAGCCTGCATATGCAACGTCCGCGCATGCATACGCGGATGTACGCACAAGGTCCGCTGCTGCGCCAACAAACTAATCAGCGCGAGAGTACATATGCACCACCCCTCCACCAAGTTCATCAAAATCGGACTTATGGATCTTCAGATAGTTTTCACACGCTTTTGGGCAAAAATACCCCAAATTAAACTCATATTATGCAATTAGGTACCTAATTGCTATGCCATGCACAAATAAACAGAGATGAAGGGCACCGTGGCAGTCCCGATCCACCCACCAAGGTTACACCCACCATAACCCTTATGGTATACTGTTATACGCGTTCACAAGATAAATACCCCAAATTAACTCATTAATTATGCCAAATTAGGTACTTATTTAGCATATGCCATGCCCATAATCTAATCAGATGAAAGCGGAAGGACCGTCCGATCCCAACCACCAAGTTACATCACCTAACCGTTGGGTGATCATGTTATCGCGTTCACCAAGATAAAACCCCAAATTAACTCAGTAAATTAGCAAATCGGTACCTAATTAGCATATGCCAGGCCCATAATATAATCAAGATGAAGGGCATGGCCAGTCCGATCCCCACCACCAATTTACATCACCAGAACCCTTATGGGTCTCATGTCTATCGCGTTCACAAGATTTGTGGACGCCGCCGCCTGACTGATAGCATATCCCCCTTCTGCTTTTCAAGCAGGGGGATAAAAACCAATCTTCCCATGCATCAGATCATACGCAACCTCTTCCTCAAAGTAATCTCAATTTTAGGGTCTAATCCCCGATAGGGCCTAGGACTGAATACCATCTTAATAATCAGTTTCTGGGATGCATTTTGTTGACAAAGGATTAAGGGAGGAGCAAATACCCAGAAAGAGAGGGAAAGTATGGGACAAACTGCACTTAAAAAAAATGTGAAAACGAGAGCATCAAAAGGATGCTGTGGGCTTACTCCAGATTGTGGTGTTGAGTTGTACAATGATGAGTGAACAAATGTATAGGTAGGCCTACATAGTTGGCAGTGGTGTTTGAACCCACCCTTTTTTTTAAACCACCCTTTTTATGAAAAACACCCTTTATATGAAAGTAATAACCCACCCTTTTTATAATTAATTGGAACTTCTACAGCTGTCACACCCTTGTATTCTTTTTACCAAATTATGTGTCATAGCAAATACAGAGTAAATATTTTAAATTTTTGTCAATTAAAATCACTGGCCCACAAAAAATGCATTTTGTATTTAAAGGCCGAATCAGAGATTTCTGAGGAGGGCGCACCCTCAATTCCACAAAAAATGTGTTTTTGCTGTACATAAAGTGTCATATACTAATCACGTTGGTGAAATTTGCTAAGCTAAATCGAATTCCTTCATATAGAAAAATGCACAAGTGTTTACAATCCGGATCCGGGAAATTTTATTATAACAGTATCCTATGGGACGAATACTAACAATAAATTTTGACTGCATCAAAACGAAAAATTCCGATTCCTCTCAATTTTGGGAATTGGGCATTTTAGGTTCTCTCTTTAGTTCTAGTTGACTTAGTTTTCATTATTACACAAAAAAATTAATATTTCGAAATTTCTGAGCAGAATTAAGGGGACCTAAACTTGTGGATGTTATGAACACTTTATTTTCAATTGGGATGCATTCATGGCAAACATTATTGCACAGATAGTAATTTTCATTTTATTATCAGACCCACCCTTTTTTATTTTTGAACCACACCCTTTTAAAAAACCACCCTTTATAGCAAATAAGAATACAGTATCACCACCCTGTCTACCCAATTTTAGAAATTTTTGAAAACCAACCCGTTTAAGGTGGGTTACAACACAGTGGCCTACAAGGCAACAAATGGCATGCTAAGTGATTATTCCCATATCCTAAGTCCCTAACGGCTTTTTTCCAACTTTTCGAAAATCAAGGAGCGACCCGACCCGTCTTGTTTTTAGCGAGAGAGAAAGGAAATTGCCCCTAGATCTTTTTATAACAAATAATGCACAACCTTTTTTCGGTGATCGTTAGGTTGCTAGCCATTTTCCGAAAGGATGTTAGGGATAATAGGCTATAGCCAGGATTGTTCCTTGTTAACGGCCAACAAAAAATCAGTTTGTTTCCAGTAGGTTAGTCCAAAAACCTAACTGTAAAATGCACTTGTCCGTTTAATTTAAAAGAAATAATTGAAAGGGGTTCCCAGAAATTGCTCAAATTGGCTAAATGGGCAAGTCAAGACAGTGGCAAATCATACTGATTGTCCAATTATTAGTTTATAAATAAAAATTATGGATTTGGATCACTGGAAATCGCTCATTGTTTTTGTCTAAAAAGGCAAATCTCCTCAGTAAAATTAAAAGAAAAAGAAAAACACAAAATTATGGGTAAATGGCTCCAAATTAATGTATGTGGCCTACTAATGGCAACAAACTTGAATCCCATGCTGATGCCACTACTCCATACCAACCCATTCACCCACCCATTGATCCTGTATCATCATGACCTGACTACCCCCACCATCAACAACAAATCCACCCACACCATGGCATACTGACTTTCTTGTCAACACTGATTTCAGACTCCATCAACCAGGGGGCAGCAAAACGGTACAAAGACTAACTAATATAGGGTAAAAAAATTAAATTTTAGCACAATTTTTATTGCTTAAGGTGGTTATATAGGGATTTTTATTGCTTTAAACAGTAAAATTTAGATGACATTGAGGAATAGGAAGGGCTGGTGTATGGGGCCCAGGCCAGGGAGATAGTAACAGAAATTACTTACAGTACACATTAACTGCTGTTTCTCAACTTTATACAAATTTGAAGAAAAATGAACTTTCTTCCATTTGACAACTTCCCCAATTTTTCAATTTCCAGAAAGGGCAGACGAAGCAAAAAACTACATCCTAGGGTCAGAATGGTCAGAGTATTAAACCCTGATCTATTTATGAAGCTCTAAAGGCAGTTGTATAGGCATTCCACCTCCTGTCAGACACCAAGTAGTTACTACCAAATCAAACCATTTTTTAGGAAACTTTCCCACTGTCACACAAAGATTCATGAAAAAAGTATTATTCACTGAGCCCTACTGTCAAACTGAGTACTTTATATAAAATTTGTCAGTACAGAATCTCCTGCAAACTTTTGGTCTTTGTTTTTTTCAATTTGGGCTTTCTTTAATAAACCTGTAGAGGGGCGGGGGTCCTGGGGGGGGGGCGGGGGGGGGGCCACCAATTTGAGTGAGCCAAAATAAGGGTCTCCCGAAACCTCGGTTGTCGAAAATAGAAAATTTAGAAAATAAGCTGCGATCTCCCTCTTTTTCTAGCATTTTGAGGAGTTTGAAGAAAATTGGTTAGAATATTTTATTAGAATAAGAATATGGCTTTGGACATGGAAAGTAGGGACTCTGGAAATGAAATGGTTCTAAATGGGAGTCACGGGAACTGAAAAAGCGCTGAAAATGAGGGATTTATAGGCAGTACATAACCATACTCCCTCCCCATGTGAGAACCATACTTCCTCCAATGTGGAGAACCCCCTCCCCACCTGTACAATTGTTTTGCCTGTCATCCACATGTTTTAAGTTGTATCTACACAGTGGTTAACATTAACCTTAATTTCCACTGTCACACACACACCAAACACATGCAATTCACACAAACAAATGCACACATCGTAGCAACAAAACAAGAGTTCCTAAAAAAGATGACGTTGGCATTCAACGGAGAAAGAATCATATTTTAGTTGTCATACAAAGAATACTTTCTAAATTTAAGAGGTAACATAACATACTCCATGTGTGAAAAATCATATGTTATTGCATACCTGTACCTAATAGTGTAAAAATTTACTAGGCGCATTGCTATATGAAAGAACTGGTTGTATTGTGTGACAGGGTCTGAATGACCCTGGCTATCTATACCAAAACAAAATCCAGGCCAACACACGGACAAGGACAGTGATGGACCGGGATGGGCAAAAAGGGGGTCACGGTGGCGTGGGAGAAGAGACCCGACGAACTAAGGCAGCAAAGAGGCAACCAGACAAAGGACAGGAACAAGCGGCAGGGACGAGGCGTCGATACAAGGAAAGGGGGGACAAGGGGACAAAGGGGAACAGGGCGGGCGCGGGGCGGGAGAGGGAGGCCCGGGGGCGGGTCGGGGTGAGGGGAAGGGGCCCAAGGGGGAGGGAGGGGGGGGGCCCGGAAGGAAGAGGGAAGAAAGAGGAGAGGCACAGGGGAGGGAGGAGAAGAAGAGGGGGAAGGGGGAGGGGAGGAAGAGGAGGAGGGGAGGGGGGGGAAGGGATGACAGAAGGGAGGGGGGCCGAGGTGGAGGGGAGGGGGAGAGGGAGGAGGAGAGGGGGGGGAGGGGAGGGGAGGGGAGGAAGAGAGAGGGGGGAGGAGGGGTGTGAGGGGGCGGGGGGGGGGAGGGGAGGTTAGGGCGGGGGGAAGGGGTGGAGGGGGGAAAGGGGGGGGGGGAAGACGGAAGGAGGGGGGGAGAGGAAAGGGGGGAGGAGGAGGGACGGGGGGGAGGGGAAGGAGGAGAGGGGTGGTAGAGAGGGAGGAGGGAGGGGGGGGATAGGGGGGGGGAAGAGGGGGGGGTGGGGAAGGGGGGTGGAGCAGGAGTGAGGGAGGGAGGGGGAAGAAGGGTAGAGGGCGAGGGGAGGAGGTGGAATGGGGGGGTGAGGGAGGGAAAGTGGGGGAAGAGGGGCCTCTCCCGGGAGGGGGAGAGGGGAGGGGGGGCCCGCGGAGGGGAGGGGGGGGGGGGGAGGGTGAAGGTGGGGGGGAGGGGAGGGGGGGGAAGGGGACGAGGGGGGAAAGGGAAAGAAGGAGCCCCGGGAGGGGGAGGGCCGTGGGAGAGGGGGGGGGAAGAGGGAAGGGACGAAAGGGAGGGGGGGGGAGGTAAAGATGAGAGCGGAAGGGAACGAGAGAACCGAGAAGGAGGAGAGGAAGAAGGGAAAGAGCCCCCGGGAGGGCCGGAGAGGGGGGGGGGGCGGGAGGGGGGGGAGGAGAGATGGGGAGGGGAAGGGGGGGGGGTAGGGGGGGAGGGAGGGAAGTGGGAAGTGAGAGGGAGGAGGGGGGGGAGGGGGGAGGGAAATGGCCCCGGGGAGGGAGGGGGGGAGGGAGTGGGGAAGGGAGTAAGAAAGAGGGGAGAGGAGGGGAGGGGGGGAGGAGGGGAGAAGAAGAGGGGGAGAGGGAGAAGGAGGAGAGGACCGCCGAGGGGGGGGGAGGAAGGGGAAAGGGCTGCCAGGGAGAGAGTGGGAAGAGGGGGACGAGCGCGGGTCGGAAGGGGCGGGAAGGGGGGGGGGGGGAGTGGGGGAGAGGGAGTGGGGAGGGGAAGGGGGAGGAGGAGATGGACGGTCAGGGGGGCCGGGGGAGGGCGCCGAAGGAGGGGATGGGGGGGGGGAGGGGGGGGGAGGGGAGGAGGTGAAGGGGAGGGAGGAGGGGGAGGGGAGCGGGTGGAAGGGCGAGGGGAGGAGGAAGGACGGGAGGGGGGGGGAGGAGGGAAGAGTGAGGGGGGGAGGAGAGGGGGACGAGGGGGGGCCGGAGGGAAGGGAGAAGAAGAAGAGAGGGGGGGAGGGGGGAAGGAGAGGAAGGGGGGGGGGAGGGGGGGGGAAGGGGGGCCGAAGGGGTGAAAAGGGGAAGGAGGGGGGGGGGGAGAGGGTGAAGAGGAGGGGAAGGGGGGCAAGAAAAGAGGAGGGAGGGGGTGGAGAGGGAGGGGATGGGGGGGGGGGAGGAGGAGGAAGAGGGGGGGGGAATGAGAGGAAGAGGAGGAGGAAGTAGGGGAGGGGGGGAGGGGCGAGTTAGAGGGAGGGAGGTGAAGGGGAGCTGGGGGAAGGGAGGAGGGATGCCCGAGGGAGGGAGAGAGCGGGGGTGCGGGAGGGAGTGTGTGCTGTGGGAAGGATGGGGGGGGTAAAGGGGGGGCGGGGGGGTCGAGAGGGGGTGGAGGGAGGGGGAGAAGAGAGAGGGGGGGGCGATGGGGAAGGGAGGAGGGGAGTGGAGAGGCCAGACGAAGGAGAGGAGGGGTGGAAGGGGGGGCGTGGGGGACGGGGAGGGGAGAGGTGAGGAGAAGGGGTGGGGGGACGAGGTGTTGGGAAGGGAGAGAAGGGGAGGGGGAAGGGGGGGGGGGGGAAGGAGGGGAGGAGAGGGGGAGAGGAGAGAAAGAGGAGGAGGAGCGAGAGGGGGAGCCCGTACGGGGAGGGGGGGGGGGGGGGTGGGGAGTCCCGACCCCTCCGTAGGAGAGGGGTGAGGAGGAGGGGGAGGGGAGGCTCCGTGAAGAAGGGGGAGGAAGGGAAAGGAGGGGGGAGGGGGGAGGGGGAGAGAAATGGGAGGGGGGGGAGAGAAGGAGGGGAGGAGAGAGTGGCCCCCCGGGAGTGGGGGGGAGAGCGGAGGATAGAGTTGTATTATATGTATAGTAAGGTATTTTTTTTATTTATTTTAATTTATATTAATCTTCAGATAAATTTTTATTAAGTTGTATGTGAATATTAAGGGGGACCTTTTGCTGGACTCCTCCATATCACGGTTTTGTTTCATTACTGTGTCGTAATTGGAAATAAAGTTTGATGAACATATTGATCTATCACCCAGCACTCTGTTATAGACTACTTCGTAAGCCAAAAAGTGGGAATTAAAAAAACGAAAAAAAGAAAAAGTTAAAATCAATGCAATGTTAAATGTATAAACAAAATTCTCCTTGCATTTGAGATTCCAAAGTAATCCTGTTATGGTGTATAAATGAAGAAGGGGTCAGCTGATGATGGGAAAGTGCTTTAGGTTATGTTCATAGCTAGGCTTTGGTATTACACAGCCCCTATACAAGTAACTTTGGAGAGAAGGTGTTAGGACAGGGGGTCTATCTTTCAAAATACACAAAACTGACTGACATTTTGGCAGGCTGGAAAGGTTACATATTCCCTCGTGAAGAGTTCAATCTATTTCTACACCGGGCCTAATCTCTGCACTGCTTGTACTTGATGTATACTATGTCCACTTAGAAGTATTTTAGAATAAATATCTTTATACAAGTCTCCTAGTTTTTGCTTGCATTCTTCAACATTGATATTAAGGCCTAGAAAATATGTTTGTTTGCCGTAATGCAGGAAAAATATCAGTGTCAGTTGGATTTTGTTAATACAACATGCTACTATTTAGAGTTTTTTTTTCAATTACATTGCAAAGATCTTTTATTTTACTTGTAGTTGTTTTTGTTGTCTTGTTTTGATGTTTTCGTCTTTTGTGTTGGTATTTTTTTTGGTTAAAATTGGAAATGAAAATCATGGCTCGGTCGGCAGATTTTTAAAAAAGAAATTGTGCTAATTTGCATAATTTTTTGGGGGGTTGGCAGGCTTTTCTAGGGTTGATCGGCTTCCGGCAAACAAACCAAAATAAAAACACAAATCAGAAAAAAAAACTTTCATAAAAAAAACACAAAATCAGGAATACAAAAATGTCAAAACCAGTATTGTCCCTTCAAGCAAATACAGTGCAAAATGAAAACACAAATCGGGAAAAACATCTTTCATAAAAAAAAACACAAATCAGGAATACAAAATGTCGAACCTGTAGAGTCCCTTTAATCCCCAAATGTGAGCTTTACATTCACCTTATGTTATAACAATATTAAGGTGAGACCCTACAGTAACCTTTGAAGTCCCTCATGCAGGGTGCGATAGAACACTGACAAAAACAACACAGTTTGATCGTTTGGTTGTTCAATTACCCTTGGGTCCAATTGTCATATCAATTTCTGGAGTCAGACAGCTTTGGCACACGCCAGCTAAATACCAAAACGTGATATACTGTTGAATATTCTTAAATAGCGCCATACTGAGGGTAACTGAAGAATTGGTATGGTACTGGGACCTGGGATATGTTTGCAAGCAAAAATAGCAGAAAAAGACTGAGAACAAAATATGGTTGAAAAGGAACTGCTAAGAATAATGCAATCCTGTTTGGGAAGGGGATCAATATTTTCCTCCCAAAATTCACCTATATACTACACTTGTTACTAGTAGGAGGTTCTAATTTTTGAACTTGCATTAAAATCTGCTCTTGGAATGAAGAAAAAATTCACAGCTTTATTATGCATAACACTGTATGCTTACCTCCCCCTGTGCAAAGAAAATTAATTTTTGTACCTTCTCATTCTCAAAATATTTTTTTTTTAAATGGGGTATTTTTAAAGGGCCATTGCTAATAGCCTCGTCCCAAGAAACCCTGATTTTACCGGAAGTGGTCAAAATTTTGATATCTGAAGAAAGCTACTATTTTCCTCATTTATCCTGTGAAATCTTAGGATGTTTGGTTAGGAAGTTATGAGCGAAAATGTTTCCCATTTTGGTCGACCAATTTTAATTTTATGCGGTGCACTATGGGGATTACAGAATTGTTTTAGCTTTCACATCAAAGTGGGTTGAACTATCATCACGAAACTTTACAGATGGGGTTTTAAGATGAAGACCAAGATGAAAACTTTATATACTTAAATCAGGTCATCCCCCCTTTAAAAATCAAACTTTCAAAATTGTTTTAATTTCCAAATTGAAAATATGTGATTAAGCAGAGCATTACAGTCCTGCCTGATGTAGGAATGCAGTACTTTATAATCAAAGAAGCTTTTAAAATTACTCTAGAGCAAGCCCTTTAAGATATGCCATGAAAAAGGTCAATTTGGAAACAACCAATAAATGTAGAACATGTTATTTTCCCCATCGGTTCTATTTTCATGAATTCTCACAAACCAAAAATGAAACATGAATATAAAGACATGCAAAAATGTATTCCTATAAATTTAATTGTATAGAGTGCTGAAAAAATTAGTAGCCTAACTCAGAAATTTAAAAAATGCTGAAAAATTGAGGAAAAAAAACCTGAAGACAAATAATATATGTTGGGCTTATACAGCTACATAAATTTCTGCTAGACCAATAAATTATGATTGCTCCTGTCTTACAGATCAACTAAAACAAAATAAGTGCCAAAGATAGTGACATCAATAAAGAGGAAAATTTGAGTCCGGTCTACTGGCTGTGACCTTATCAATACCCAAATCAAATCAAATCTAAAATGCCAATTGTAATGAAGAAATTGTGTGGCGCATGGTAAGTAACTGCATTCATAAAGATCCATAAAGGTCAAGGGTCAAACAGGTCAATGAAACTTGGCATTTGCTGTTTATCAATATCTTTCAAAGATTTGTATGGGGAATGGTACATTCAACTTGCATGCAATTTTTTTATACTCTCCCCCCCCCCCCAAAAAAAAATGTGTTCTTCCTCCATTTGTACTATTTTCTTACCACATATTATGTAAATCCATTATTTTTGCATCAAAATTTGTGGATTTTTTAAGTTTTTGAATTGTCATTTTTGCCGAATCCAAGACCAAGTATAATTTGTCCCAATTACATGAATACATTCCAGTGCTTCAATTTGTATTGATGATTCATGTTAATTTGCAAAATTGGCAACAATAAAACTGCCACAAAAATAACACTTTAAACAGTAAGTGTAACAGTGCAAACTATATAATTTCACTTTTGAGCAGATTTTGGATTTGAAACAAAAACACAAATGTAGATTTGCCTTGAATTAAATACTTTTTATATTTCATAAGAACATCAAATACTTGTTGTTTTCTGTGGCGAGGATGAAAAGCGCACTGACCGGACTGCCTCTAACAGTATTAACTACACCTAATGAATTGGTTGAGGATGAGCAATATTTATCATGATTTATAAATTGTTTTCACAACAGTACTAGTGGGCAGCTTTAGGTAATATTTTATTTTTTTGTTGTTGATGTTTTTGTTGCCTAGTAGTCTCATCTTACTTACACAAGACAATTGGTGCAAACTTGATCCATTATATGCTGTTACATTTTTACAGTTTACAACCCGAGATATATATACTAACCTTGAAGTGGGCATATCATTGATTTCCTGAAAATCGATCCGGCCCTTGCCCCAGCGGCCAAACGCATGCGCGGGACGCTAAACATTTATATGGGAATCGTCCAAACAAAAGGCTACAGAACCAGTTAAAGGGGTATATCCCTACAAAAATGTGGTTATGCTTAATGCTGAAATAACATCACCTAAGTCCTAAGTGATTTTGTTTAACATTTCCGGAATCTTTTTTTATTATGGCCACATTTCCAGAAGTCCGGAAATTTCCGGAAATCTTACGTCCCTGTATCATCAGTTCATACATCTCAGTTAAACTTGGCATAAGACAGGCCAAAGTCAAATTATTTCTACTAAAATATAAACTTGACTGTAAAAGATGAAATTTTGTAACAGAAAAAATAGCAGTATACAGTCACCTGGTTTTAAACTTATCCAACACCAAAACATTTTTCTCTCACACATTCTTCCCAAAATACCACATTTAGAATTATTGTCAATCAATACAATGGCAATAATCAAGAATTATTTTATGAAGTCTGCATTAAAAGACATATTTAATATGTAAAAATACATTCAGCTGAATTATTAAGCACAAAATTTTACCCCCAAAGCGATCAAATCAATTTCAAATGCCTGGCAGTAATTTTGCTTACACATTCCATATTTGTTTTAAATCGTGCCAACGATTGCGTACACTTTTGCTCGTTGACGAAAGGTCCCTGCAAGGTGAAGGATGATGGTTAATGAGTGCCCTACTGTAGCGTTATCTAGGCAAGCAAATGGTAAAGTTCCTTCTATGAGTCCCGAGGATAGTTCTTGTTGATGACGTGCCAGCTATAAATTATTAATTGGTATGTCTTGGAGGATTTATCACACTAAAACTGGAGTAAGAAATGGCAAATTTTAGATTTAAGGTGACATACTATAATTACACTCCTCTTAAATCTGCAATTTTTGTCGTGCTTTCTGCTGTGAGCATTAATTATAAAGGGGTAGCAAATGTGTTGGGGGAAACATGTTGAATGGTGCCAGAAACCATAATGACTTTGGTGCATTCAAAGCCCGATTCAAAATTTTTCGTACTACTAGCACACATGTTCATTCTCACTCAAATGCACACTCATTCGTTTCTGTACTCACTCATACATACATGCATGTATTCTTGCATGCACACACATTCAAGTTTGCATGTTCACTTCTTCACACTTATTTGCTCTCTTATTTTCTAAAGTATTTTTAATTTGAATGAGGCCTTAGCCAGAGTTCTTCCATGACAAATAATATCGCTGGTTTCAATTTGTCTTAGAGACTGTACCGATTCAAAAAACATACCTTTATTCTCATTTTCATTTTTAAACAGATTTATAATTCAAGATATCTAATTTTCACATTCTTACGGCTTAAATACACAGCTGTTTGAAAGTCTCATTTATTATGACAAAACCAGAATAAAACAAAAATTTTCGCCGGCGACACACTTTTGACAACTGATTTGGAATATTTAGTCCACTAACTAGATTCTGTGAAAATGTTACAAAATTTCATTGCGGGCACATATGGTTTTTCTTAAAAATCTAGTTTACACGTCTTTCTATGGAGAATGGGCATATAGAGGGCGCTATAACATACAAATCAAGACCTTTGTAGGCCTATATGGCAAGATTCCCGCAATTAATTTGTCTTGTTTTTGCAGAGATAATATTAGCGCTTGCATGTTCAAACTTATATCAGTTGTCAAAATTGTGACGCCACTGCTTAAAATTGTTCAAAAAATAAAAGGGACGATTTGTATGGGGTCAAACAGCTGTGAATAGGACTGCAATTATCCAGTAAGAAAAATCAAGCTTGTGTCAGACAAAGAACATACAAAGTTGACAATGTGTTGTATGAATATATCAAAACACAGTATGACATGAGCATAGTGCGGCCCTTTTATGGCAAAAGGGCGTAACTTGAGTTACGCCCTTTTGCCTTGAAAGGGCCACCCTGCAAAACCAGTGCATTATGGGATACATTTTTCTTTTTAAATGTTGAGCCTAAGTAATGCTAAAAATATTTTTACAAAAATATGTATCCCATAATGCATTGTTTTTGCAGGACAACCCTTTCAAGGCAAAAGGTGTAAAAAAAAAAAAAAAAAAAAAAAAAAATAAAAGGGACAATTTGTATGGGGTCCAAACAGCTGTGTGAATAGGACTGGCAAATTATCCAGTAAGAAAATCATCTTGGTACACAAAGCAACATACCAAGTTGTCAAATGTTTGTATGAAGATATCAAAACACGTATGACATGAGCATAGTGAGTTCCCTCAACTCTACAATACACACAGTTATACTACCAACCAGTAGAATGTATTTTACTGCTTCTCTTACATAACTACTGTTCATTGCTGGCCTTTACATTCCCACAAAACTTCACCAAAATTCTACAAGCCAAGCCCACAAAGTAACTGCTAACGATGGTGGCTGTTGCAAAACATTGACAGACACTTCCGTCTAGTTGACAAATTGTGCCTTACGTGGCCCATCTGAAGCTATTATTTTAGTTTCGATCCCTTTACCCCCCTTCCCCTCCTCCGGAAGTAGGCTATAAACCAAAGGCCAGTTAGGGTTAGGGGACACTTGCTTTTTTCCATGTAATAGTCCCCTAGCCCTTACAGACCCTCAACAACAACCAATAAACTCAATGAGCTGAGTGGGGAACTGCAACTAATCCGCAAAAATATGCTATGACTGCATCGCACCAACACTCATATGGGCACAAATCGCTGGCCGGGCCAGCGCTTCCCTTGTGCTTGCCATGCCTGGTCATATGGAATGTGGGCCGGAGGCCCCGGGTCGAATCCCGCCCGCCATGGCCCTTCATGGTATTCTTCTTATTAGTTTCTATCCCTTTAACCCCCCTCCCTTCCTCTCTGGAATAGGCTAGAACCAAAAGGCAGTTATGGGTTTAATCTAATATTACCCGACAAAACACCTTTCTAATTGCTCTATGTCCTCATTACACCCAGTAAAGGAGTACCCCATGTAGAATCCCTTTGGTCTGTAATTAAATCACAATGCTCCGAGAACATCCAGACATCATAACATTAAAAATATTAAACATCAACAGAAGGCACTCATGTCTTCCCATTATGCCTCCAATTATGACATTTTCAACATTTTACAATTTGAGTCCTGTATGGTTGCTCAACAAAACAGAACTATACTCTGATTAGTACCAAAAAGGCAGGAATTATTCAGCTTTTGGCGATCCACATTTAACAAAATACTCCCTCTCTACACTTGTGTTTTCTGTCAGAGGTAGTGTCACACATTGCACATGTATTGCGCCTGTTGGACTATTCAGTTCACAAAGTAAAATGGCCCCCTATCACAGCTGTTTGAAAGTCTCATTTATTATGGCAAAATAAAACAAACAAATATCAATAGCGACACAGTTTTGACAACTGATTTGGATTATTTATTCCACTAAATACATCCTGTGTAAATTTTACAAAATTGCATTGCGGACAAATATGATTTTTCTTAAAATCTACACACCTTTCTATAGTTAAAGGGATATAGAGGGCACTAGAACATAGAAATCATGACCATTGTATGCCTATATGGCAAGATTCCCACAATGGATTTTTTCTGATGGTATTCCCACAATGGATTTTTTCTGATTGTATTCCCACAATGGAGTTTTTTTCTCTGATTTTCCAGAGGGTAATGAGCTCTTGCATGTCCCTACTTATAGCAGCATTGTCAAATTGTGTCGCCACTGCTAAAATTGTTTTTAAAAATAAAAGACAATTTTGCACAGGGTCAACCTGAGCTATTTGAACTGATCAGCATATGGGGGGATCATTAGTGTAAAGTTGGGGGCTCACAGAGAGAAAGATGGCTGAGATTATGGAGAAAAGACTGCTTTTCATTTTTCATATTTTATATTTGTGAAAATTCCCCCAGTTTGGGCAAAATTTATGTTTACTTTGACCGATATGTTCAAACTTCAGGCTAATAGTATTTTCAGCTCATTTTCATCAAATTTTGTACATTTTTGAATTTGGTTTTTCAATTTCCAGCTACATCTCCTCAACGAAACCAAAAACTGAGAACCACCAGTCGCTCCAGATGAACCTTATTAGTTTTACAATCATCCAAAATATTATATGAATATGAGCCTATATGGCAACAGGACGCATCTTCCCTGCTTATAGCTCAATTTTTGTCAATGCATTCTGGGAAGCGTTGGCCCTCTGCTGTCTGTCTCAGCGTGAAAAGCCCTTCTTTGATAAGATTTTTTCTCTGAGAATGGCTGGTGCCAGCAGTAAGACTGTCCAAGAGAGGGGTTTCACTAAGTCTCTCAAGTATGACTTTTGTGACCAGCCCCCACAAAATGCAGGATATTGCCGGATTTAGTTTTGAGTTATGAGACTTATATTGACACTGTCTGAAAAATATGGATTTTGGGTGAATTTTTTTTTTTTAAGCTTAAAGGTGCATAACTATTTAATTTACAAAAATGTGCCTTGTTCAATTTTTGGATTCGTAATTTAAAAAAAAAATACACTATAAATAAATAAAAAATATGTTTTCTGATTGGGGCCAGAGATTGTGCGGAGGTAGCTTCTCGTTAAATGAAGGTGAAAAATCACTCTGATTTCGATTATTTTAAATTAAACTCTAATCGAGTGGCTTTAAGCTCTAAAAGAGCGAGAAAATGCAACCTGACACCGTAACTCTCGGTTAACCGAGCTCACTCTCTGTTAACCGAGTGGCTCAAAACGCCACTCTTCTTCGGAGTAAGGCCCACTCTGAACTCTTAATTTGACCGGACTTTAGCTCTAAATTATGAGTAGTATTAAATATTAATAACGACAACTCAACCAATTTTGTTTAAAAAATCGTGTCATTACAATTTGTCATTTAAAACATTAAATATAAAAAACAACGCAATTTAAAACTTCATTTCATTTCAAATAACAATTAACAATTACCAAAAGATACACTCATCCAGGGATGACAGAGCATCACCCATCCTCATTTATAAAACAAATAACCAACTAATTCAAAGATACACTTATAAAACATGCATCAATACA
>JAMKCH010076976.1:0-13941 GCA_023653785.1 Ophioderma brevispina | reverse complement strand
GTGTTAATCCGCCAGTAAAAAAGCAAAATAAGCTTAAATCAACACATTTTCTTTCAGGAATATCATGTACACATTCCAAAAAATTGGTAGACACCAAATTTATGCAAAAATGTGCTCAAATAGTATCAATAACTCAGAATTTTTCTCGTGAAATACGGACTATTGCTGTGATAAATTTTGCCGGAAGTGGCCGCCAAAATGGTAATTAGTGGTGTGTACCCTTAAAGGCTGACTCAGAGATTTCCTGAGGAGGGCGCCCTCAATTTCCAAAAAAAATCGTGTTTTTTGCATGTACATAATGCTTGTCCATATACTAATCACTGTGTGAAATTGCTAAGCTTAAATCGAATTCCTTCATATAGAAAATCACAACTTTGTTATACAATTCTGGATCCGGAATTTTTGTTGTACACAGTATCCTATGGGACGTAATACTACACATAAATGTTTACTGCATCAAAACGAAAAATCCGATTCATCTCAAATTTCGGAATTGTGCATTTTAGGTTACTATTGTTACTTGTAGTTGACTATTTTTCATTATTACACAAAAAAATAATATTTCGAAATCTCTGAGTCAGACTTTAATGCCTACAATAATGTATGCTAATATGAACTACAGCAAACTGAAAATGGAGTCTGTGAAAGACTGAAAATCGAATGCTTAGCCACCAGACTTTCGATCTTATTAGTAATATATACAATGTGTCTACCACAATGGTTAAAACTGCCAGTCAGAGACTAGGATTGCTCCGTCGAGCTGCACCCTATCTTGAGACAACTCAAAGGGCTGTTATGGATATGCAAGCTCATCATGGTGTGGAGCAACACCCACTACACTATCCAAACTTGATGCAATCCAGAGACGTGCCATTTCCATCATCGGCATTCCTGAGAGTGAGTTTACCTCTTACCACAATCAACCATTGGGTCATCACAGGGCAGTCCGAATTGCCACTCTTTTCCGCCACATGTTTTATAGGCAACCACCAGATCTCCTCAGCCAGCTGCTACCTGAGCTGCTCTCAGTTGACCCTCGCCTTAAAGTGCTCAGTCAGATCTAATGACCTTGCTGTGAAAATCCCAAGGTCCACCTTGGCCTCCCACAGAAGATCATGTCTCCCATTCTCTGTAGGCAACGCCCTTCCTGCTCATGTAGCATCAAACCAGGACGTGCAGATTTTCAATGTCATTTTGTGCAATAATATATAAGTGAAGACTAGAGTGGAAGCTAGTGGATGATAGCTCATTTCCAGCAGTCACTCGATGAGTAGGCTGACAGGACTGTTGAGATGGACTCGAGACAGTAGTGGCATTTGAGTCATCTTCCACTGTGGTCTCCAATGTTGGTACTCATTTTATACGCAATATCATTTTAATTGTAAAGTCTTTATAAGGTGGATGATGCACGATCGAATTCATCCTGGAATTTTCTTTAAAATTTGATAAATGGTATTTTCGTTGGTGCTGAATCAAAATCTAAAATATAAAAAATGGGGTTACGGGCTTCGTTCTCGAGATATTTACGTTATAAAAACGCATTTTTGGGGCACAATTTGTACACAGTTCTATGGGAAATGTAATAAAATGGTGTAAAAATCAATCACAGCAAGAAAACGCTTCCGGGAAATTTTCTAATTTTTAATTATGTCAGGGTCCCAACCATATACGTCCCCCCAAAAAAAAATTGGGGGTCACGGACTTACTTTTTTCGTTATTCCACCAAATATGGCAAAAAAGTGTAAAACTGTATTTTCGTTTGCATTGTTTCTGCGAACGCGTAATTTAACTTTACGCTTCACGCATCGCCGAGAGATGCGCAAGCGTAGCGGTAGCGAAGAGGAGCGTATCAGAAATGCAGATTATCGATGTTTCCTAGACCGCGGCTTGGTTGAGAGGGGCGATGGAAGAATAGCGCAAGAACTTTTGTTTTAAAATTTACGAGCACATGAAATTACGCAATATCATTTTATTACGGCAATATTTGCTGCGTTGCGTATTCGCAGAAAACCTCGCCTCTGTAGCGAAAAAAGGACTGATTGTGGTGCTAGGGCCCCAAATCTACTAGGAGAGTCCGCGAGTACTGACCGTAGATGGCTGTGAACACGATCGTGAAGAAGCCAACCATACTATACAATTTCTGTTTGGTGCCTTTGACCATAATAGGCTATTTTAATAAACCATAATACACTTTTAATTTACTAATGCTCGTGTATTATGGACGGTAGGGTTTTGTAAATGTTCGATTTCATGTAGAGGTAGTATCTGTTTGTACGTGAATTTGGTTGCGAATCCATTACCCATCCTTTCAGATTTCTCGGAAAACTTTGGTTTCCTTTACATCATTAAATCGGTTTTATTTACCGTTCTGAATTTACTCGTGTTGTAACAGCCTTAGGGAGGTCCACCACGGCGCCCTGAGTACGTAGGCAATGGAGGACATAGAGCTTTATTAAAACTTTAATTAAATAAATACTATACTCAGCTAACGGTTGAAATGAGGTAAAAATCTAATTTTTTAAGGTAAGTCTGGGGCAAGGCTGTGAATCACGAAATGACCCCTTTAATCTTGTTGTCACAATTGCTTTAGTGCCTTGAAAACATCGGTATATACACAAAATTCAATTCCAATATGAGTATTTTTAACAACCGTTTTGGGTTTTATTTGGAGGCCATATTGGAATAAAATGCTGCAAAAGATATTATTCAAAATTAATATTATATTTGGATTCTTTGACCCTGAAACATATGACTATACACAAAAATCAATTTAAATCATTATTTTTATTTGTAAAGCTATAACAAAAAGTATCAGCTTTAGTGTACATTGACGCCCTATTGGAAAACAAAAATGACACAGATCTTTTGGAAAGTAGAGGTCATATTTAGATTCCTTGCACCTGAAAACGGGGTATAGACACAAAGATCAAGCTCATGTCAGTATTAATCAAACCGAGATATGAGGCTGGAAAACTACAACGGCGCCATGTTGAAAAATGGCCATTAATCGGGCGCACAGGTCAACAATCCCAGCTGGGGTCCCGTCTTGAAATTGTTAATTATAGTCCATAGGAAGTGTGTGCCACGTGTATATTTTATAACCAAAGTGCGCGATTTTTTGCTTATCCTCTAGACTATAGGCCTACGGGTTGCCTACCCACCATTCTAGGACATTGTCTTTTTCTGTAGAGTAACTTGTCCCTGAACTTCAGCTATGCATTTTTGCGGAGCTGATGACTTTCTGACCTGGGAAGTAAGGACTTGCAATTATGGCCGTGAATGAAATGAAATACCACATTTTGAGTAAGCAGAGACGACATTATTGCTATTATTTTCTTTTAATTAACGGGAGTAAAAGGGGACACATAAAAAGTTTAAACCAAATGAACATTTTTTAAGGCAAGATGCTCAATACACCATCTTAATTATACTAATTGTCATTCCAAAACCCGGGGGGGGGGGGAGGGTATTCAGTTTTGTTTGGCAGGGACCTGCCTCCAGGACCACGAATGGACCCGAACTTATACCTATACTTCTTGCATATAATGACCCTTATTTATACCGACTCAAGAAGTGGACCCGAACATATAACTCTCCGTCTTGCAATAATGACCCATATTTATACCAAAATAGTTAATGTATGCCAGAATTTCCTTTCGTAAAAGCAGAACCGCCAAAATACCCGGCAAATTTCCCAGATAGCAAAGCAAAACGTTGGGCCAACGTCGGCAATGGTCGGCACGGTCGCGGTCGGCAAGGCAACGTCTAGCCAACGTCGGGTTGATGGCGAAACTGATCATGAAAGTTACGTGGGTGACAGAGGGGCGGCAAAGCAACGTTGGCCCAACCGGTAGGATTACGACTGGATGTGGGATGTGCATATCGAAGTTGTCATGGAAAATTAAAAAGTAATAATGTTAAATTTGATTAAATATATAGTTGAGTTTGAAATTTTGATCATTAAGGTTTCTGAAATGAATTCCATTGTTCAGGCTATCGGCACTAACGACAATATGTTTCAGCCCAATTTGGCCAAACGTTGGCCCAACGTTGCGAAAATTGGGGGCGGGTCTTAACGACCTCTCTTTTTGTTATACATTTTTAATTTTTGACCATTGTAATCTCTTCTCCAGTGTGCTACATTTAAGTTTTTCTTATTTAGTGGATGAAATTAATTGCATTTTTGCAGAACATTGTATTTGCGGCTTCAAATGAAAAGCAATCATGCACAAGTTACAATTTTCACCTGTTGACACCATAGAATAAATATTCTTATCTTGTCAGGAATAGATTTGTTTTACTCTATTGCTCGAATGGTTTCATTGCATCATCAACTCAAAAGTTAATGAAACAGATAAACGTATTCTGATTACTACTTATTAAATTATGGAGGAATAAATTCATAATTATATAGGAGGAATACCATTCCTTTAATAAAACCTGTGCGTGATAATTTGATCCTATGTATGAACACTGTAAATGGTGATCCACACCCTCTGGAGTTGGATCTAGTAAACGACTGGCAACCTTACACATAATATCCCCCGCATGCGCCACTGACAAATATGGCGTATTTTGTAGTCACTAGGACGATGAACTTCGAATTAAAGTAGATTGATCCAATCATCTGGTGTTATTAGTATCATCTTATTGCTTTATGGTGTCAGATTATCGGAGAAATACCCAACGTCGATGGCGAATTTGGAACTGTTGGAGAGTTTAATGACCGGAATGAAACTTGGTCCTCTTACGTAGATAGAATCGGCGGAGTATTTGTTGCAAATAACATTGAAGATGGCTAATCGCAAAAGAGCTATCTTGAACTCTAACGTAGGTATTCCAACCTACAACCTCATCTCCAGTCTACTGTCTCCAAAGAAACACAAGCAGCTTCGTACGATGAAATCGCCAGCGTTTAAAACACATTAATTGTACATAACGAAGTCAGCCATAATGGGAGATTCAAGTTCACCTCCCGCCACCGGCAAACCCATGCATCGATTAGCGATAATAGATAACGCTTGCGAAAAATTGGCACGAGACTGTATTTTGCAGATACTTCGAATCAGAACGTTTCGTGATCAGTTTTTAACACAATTGGAGAAACAATTCTAAACGCAAAACAATTTGCTCGCCCAGGTAACTCACTAGACTAAAGAAAAGCCAGGAAACTGCCCAAGAACATAGAATTCGCGATGCACAAGCGAAGGTCCTTGCTGGTGATCGTCCTCAAAGCACCCACATGTGGGATGTCTCATGTAAACCTAGACAAGCCCAGGCCAATGCCCAGACAGAATCAAAAGGCAATACCCAATAATAATGGGGAGAGCTGATCCCCAAAGAGAAAACCACATAGGCATAGTCCTAGGCCGTCAAGGTCCCATGTGGAATTGTGGTAGTAGTCATCGTACAAATAGGTGCCATGCTTACAACAAAGAGTGTTTGAAGTGTCAAAAATCCACCATTTGCAAGTTGTTGTCGTAGTAAGGGTCATACAGTCACAATCAACGGGAACACCAGGACATATGGTCAGTCATGTCCAAAAGGTCTGATATGATTACCCTGGGGGGGGGGGGGGGGGGGGTTGGGGGGGGAGAAAAAGAAGGGGGGGGGGGGGGGGGTTGGTGGGGGGGGGGGGGGGGGGGGGGGGGGGGGGGGGGGGGGGGGGGGGGGGGGGGGGGGGGGGGGGGGGGGGGGGGGGGGGGGGGGGGGGGGGTAACTCCTACACTGATGAGGAGGAATTAGCCAATATGAGCCTAGATGCTGGTACCCTGAACGATACCATTATCTATTGGTATATTGATACAAATGGTAAATGCAACTCTGAAAGCTGGAGATCTTCGTACATCCTCACATAAATGTCATAGAATTGCAGTAAAGTAGACACAGGTGTTAGGGGCAACGTATGCACGTTTAACTTTACATCAGTTGCTCGTTATGAAAATTAGCATGACAATAGCTACCAAGCCACACTCGTTGCATTTGGTGGTCAAAGGATCCCCAGCAGTGGCAAAGCAAAGCTCATGTGTAAATAGGAAATTCAACAGATAATTGATCTGAGTTTCTCACTTGTTGGACGTTAATATCCAGTCCATCTTGGTCTTGTGATATAGACCGCGGATTTGGGATTCGCTCACACTTCAGTGATGAAGGTCGTGTCTGTGAAATCGGCATCAGATGGACATTGTTAAATCCCCTCCTGAGATATATACGCTGACACTGACTTGTTAATGGTAGTCTTGGTACTTGCGCAGTTAAGTATCACATGACCCTTATTGAATTTCCAACCTGTGAAACCTGTAGTTACGGCCGCCGCGTCGTATCCCCGTAGCCACATGCAGTACAAGTTAAAGATGAATGAAGGTACCGGACTGACCTTGGAGTTATCACGCCCTATCAGTACAAGCGACTGCTGGGTATACCTTCAATGGTTGCTCACAATAAACAAGGATACCTCTTTTCGATATTCGATTACTGTATTGATCCTCGTGATTTGAACAAGGCATTAAAGCCTATATCACCACTCTACACCGCACAGTCGAGGAGGTCCGCTGCCTAAACATGGAGGGAAGCCAACAGGTTTTTACCTGGCAGTTGGATGGACCGTCATCCTTGTGGCAGATACCAATTAGATTATGAATCTTCACATGTTTCTCAACCCCCCCCCCCCCATCGGCCGATAAGCAATTTGAGGATCCGTACGGCTTAAAATCGTCCTCAGGTGTTCCCAGCATGTCAAGGGAAAATCTTTTCGGATGTCTACTCTTGTTCCTATTTTAGTAGCTTGATATATTGTCAGTGGTAGGGACTTAGGCAAGGTACATGACCTATTTGGAACACTTAAAACTAGCTTTTCGCGGTCATAGAGCAACCCCAGATGCATTACACCTTCCGATTGAACCCTCACAAATGCAAGTTCTGGTGTAAGTCAAGGTCAGTATGTAGGTCATTGTTTCCAAAAGTCACACGCAATGCAGTTGGTCACACGCTGCCAGGTCGGGCTCACTAGTTATCACAGCCACCGAACCTACTGATATAGCTGCACTTCAAAGATATCTGGGACCATGGTCAAACTACCTCCTCAAAATTATATTCTCAATTTGAGCTGAATTAGCCGCCCACTTGATGACACCAATTGACCCCAAAATGAATTTCAGTGGTGCCTGGATGCCTCAACACAAACAGGCATTCAACTCACATTGAAAGAGAAACTCTGTTTTCAGTGCCCCAAAACCTAAACTACTTCTGACTGCATTAACCCAGTCACACTTACCTGTGATTGCTGGCAAAGATTGGACTTGGTTGTGCTTGTCTGCACACCAAAATGGACCTGTCGCTATACGCGCTCCCTCAGAACTATGCTACTGCGACAGAGCAACCGTTTACAGCCAAACTTGACGAAGAGTTTCTAGGGTCTTTCTTGCGTGCACCCAAAATTTAATGACTATATTATGCAAACACCGACCGTCGTGGAAAAACCGATCATTAAACCACTAAATCAATCATGAAAAAGCCGACTGCATGGCATCCCTGCTCGCCGATTGCAAGGTATGCGACTTAAGCTGCAGAAATACGACATCACCCTGGTATACAAGAAAGCGCGCAGAACTCTATATCGCTGACCACGTCTAGGGCACCATTAAGCGATACCAAGCAGAGTCGCGATGAATCTGATGACTTTGTTGTGATGACAGTAGACACGTATATCAGACGCGAGAACAGCAGGAACCTCGCACCACTACAAACTCAGAAAACAAAGCTCGCTTACAACAGCTGACCACAATCATTCAACAATGGTGCCCAACACACCAAACCCAGCAATTGCCCCAACAACTTACGCCCACTACTTCCTTTTCGTGATTGAATACTGTTGCTCACTATGCACCAGTTTTATGAAGGACTGAAACCTCCATTCCTTAAGCCCTCGCCAATACACATACATCGACAAATCTGCCCGCTGGACACTCCTGGATGGAATCAAACAACACGCCGCTGCTCGTGATCGTGTTTACTGGACCAAAGAGGAACCCTCCCCGTGGAATAGAACAAGTTGGTTACCTGTCTGTGTAATAGCATTTGAAAACCCCATCTTCCACAAGCAACTTTACACAGCTACCCAATACCAAACCAACCCATTTGAAACAGTTGGCTGTGATTGCTTACATGGACATGAATGGAATACCCATCGCTACTTGTGATGATATTCCAACCTGTTTTGATAGGGACTCCATATTGAAGATACCACTTCCAATACCGTCATACAGAAAACTCAATAAGACATACTTTGCAACCCCACGGTGTTCCCCGTGTCCACGATTAGTGACCACACGCACGCCAGTTTGCAAGTTCGGACATTCGTTTTTCAATCGTTTTGCTAGGAATGTTGAACCTTACCCACATCTACCATTGCAGCCCGCTGTTTCCCTCATCGAACTGGCCTGCTGAAATGCGTCTGCAAACGCGCAAAACATCCTCCTTGAGAAATTCTAATTACAGCCGCACCAGTAGGACACTCTTACAAGAAACCTGCTGAACCTACAGAATACATCCCCACCAGCAAAAGAACTTGCCTCACGCCAGCGGCTAATGTCTAGGAGACTTCGAACCACCTTTGCCAGCACAGTACCGATCTTCTGCAACCCGCGTTACAAACTGAAGTTCCTCAGAACATACAAACCAGCCGTACGCAGCAGAAAGAAGCAACTATATGACAAAACTGCAAGCACACTTAAAGCAATTGCAACCGCACAACGCCCAAAGGGCCCACGGCCACAATAAACTAGGCGTTGTTGTTTCGGAGCATCCGGAGATCCGCGATTCCTACATTGTAAACGTTGGACGGGACACAGAGCTTCGTCGTAACCGACGTCACCTCTTACCAGTGGATGAACCTGCACCCAATGTCCAACCAGGCAGATTTGTTGTTTGACCTTCAAATGTCTCCACACAATCAGGACAATGATAATCGCAGACAATCACCACGGCCTATCAGGCAATCTATTACCGCCACCAACACTACACGTCAGGAGCGTGGTAGACTTAACCCCCAAAACGCAAAGTGGACACTGCATTCCCAAATTTTAGCAACTTTACACGCTGCTTTCAGTATGTAAACAATACACCAATTACCCTACATAAGGTCTTTTTTGTGTGTGCAAATTTACCATTTGTAATAGTGGGTCGTTTCCCCAACTAATTCTTGACATGCACAACAGTATGTGAACTAACCACTGTTTCCACATGCCTGCACACAAGGTCTTTCTGCCTCCCAATGTGAGTTGGAACTGATAAATCACAGAACCCTGACTTGACAAAGATATGGACCTTTAATTGCGTTTATTAATGGGTCGGTACATTTTTGAGGAAAAAAAGTCACTTCCTCGTACCCACCAGTTAAAATTTGTAGCAAGGAAATGTGGTTTATCCCGGGGGGGGGGGGGGGGGGGGACAACTATGCAATGGCACAAGGGGGTATCATCCGGTTCCAAGCAATCACAAAAAGCACACCTAAAATACGTATTTTCGAAGTTGAATTTCACCCATAAAACACGTACTAGCAGCGCAATTAGCTACCCTAAACAAGTAATTGATGGAATTTGCGCATACTAAACACGATCAGTAGTGCAATTTGGCATACCCTAGACAACGTCATTTTAGTCTTTCTCCCTACCCTAGCAAGTAATTGATGCAGTTATTACCCCTTTTTCGTAAAAAGCTCCAAAACTATATTCTCCAGTGTATTTTGCACACCAGAGAGGCGTGTCTGAGCTTGCTGTCATTCAGAAAATATCTGGGAAAAGTTAATCTTTTCAGCCAGGATATATTCAGCCAGGGTATTTAAAAGGGGAATGCAATTTTTTATTTTAAGCCAGGGGTGTATCCACGATTCTCAGGACGGCGGCTACGACTAGTCGAAAGAAGTCGACGATATGGCTGCTGAGCGGCCATTGCGCTACTATACATGCAAGCGGCGGGGGGGGGGGGAATCTTCACTTTCCAAAGCACCTTTTCATGCGAATTTGATAGAAATAATTTGAACTTTGTAAGTGATTCACTATAGAAATATAGAATGGATAAATGGGCTTTATAAAAGTAAAACAGTTTGATGGTGTGTTAAAGTGTCACAGAGAATTCAGTAGGGGTGGGTCGCGGAAACTTGCATGGGGTATTAGTTTTCAAGACATTTTCGCCATTTAGAGACGTTATTTCGGCCCTGATTTCCGCATTTGCAGCGCAGCGAAAATCGCACTTCACTGAAATTGCAGAATCCGCGCATTATGCACACAATTATGTCCAAAAGTTTTTTAAGAAAATTTAACACATAGAATTGACTGGACTTTAAAAATTATGAGTTTTACTTGCTAAAATAGTGTCCGTATCATGGGTAAGTGATAAGAACAATTTGGTATAGCGCACATAATCAGGCAATAAACAAAAAGGAGTCGTCATTTCTCAATCACAAACCAATAGGCACTGTAATAAAAATCACGAGTTATGGTCTCTTTACCGCGTAGCGCGGAAATTTTGGAAATTTCGGGACTGGAAGCACAGGTTTTGAAGGCAAGTACAGATTTCCGGAACACTTTTTTATGCTGAAACGAATTATGGACTCTAAATGCGTAAGCTCCTCATTTTGAAAAATATAAACCCCTTTTCTTGATTCGAGTGATTTTTTTAACCATTTTACGTTACGTACGTAACGTAACGTGCCTGATCCTGAAAAAAACTACCCTTTTTACGTGAATTCTTGGACAAGGATTGATACCCCCTTGTTATTGAAGACTGATCCCCCCCCCCCCCCACGGGGGCATATCACAAGTTGGACTACTGATAATCTCGTCTAAAAAAATGTTATATTCTTTAGAATTTCACACAAAACATTTGGACACATTTTCCAAATTTGATACCTGTGTACTACTTGTGATATGCCAATATTTTCAAAAGGTGTTGTTTTGTGAAACAAATGGTGTATCTGGCCAAATTAGTTGTTTGTTTAAAGGATTCTACAATTAGACTTTTGGACTTAACTACAGTCAATCAGTGACATTTTACTCATGTAAAGACTATAACAACACACGTAAGACTGTTTTCTTACAAGATGTTTATTTTCTCGAACACTCTGAACTGCCAGTTTATGATTAATGTGATTATGAGGTTGCCTGCTATCTGAAAGGGAAGGATATGGGTATGTCCAAAAAAAAAATGATTCTTTAGGAAAAAAAGTCACTAAAAAAATTTCAACGCATCATTTTCAAAAAGGGAAGAATGTGAGTGATAATTTGATCATCATGGTTGAACACTGAAATAGGTGATCCACACCCTCTGGGAAGTTGGATCTAGTAAACAGACTGGCAACCTTACACATAATATCCCAGCATGCGCCACTGCAAATATGGCCGTCATTTTGTAGTCACTAACTTACGACGGAACTTCGTAATTAAAGTAGATTGAATCCAAGTCATCTTGTGTCTATAGGATTCAAATACTTATTCTTACAACCCTACACTGCCCATTATTTTGAAATAATTGGCCACAATTTTGACACGCCGCTATTACTTACTAATTGTTGACCCGACACCGGCCCAACTATAAGCCAACAATGGCGCAACCTATTCTGACGTCGGAGCAATGTTATGCCAACGTCGAAATTTGTACGTTGGACCAACTATGGCCCGCTGGCCAAAATGGACGTTTGTCAGACGTCTTTGTGCAACGTTGGTCCAACGTCCGGGGACTAGTTGCGCCAACGTTGGCCCACGTAGTTTGTATCTGGGAATACCAGCGAGTTTTTGCTTCGGCGACTTGGTGTGGCAATGTTGAAGGTCCACGACGACGAAAGACCCAGCCGTCACGAAGTCACCTGAAAACCAGCGGCCAGACGTAAACAAACCGAGATACGATCTTATGATGACTTCTACACAAGAATGTCTTTAAAAAGACAACGCCTTCAGGAGTCATCTGAAACGTTTATTTGTACAATATTTTAACCTATGGTCCATGTCGCTATCCCCTCTGTGCAGTGAGTGATGTGTCAGCTAGTAGTTGCAGGATATTTTGCGACGTGTATAGCAAATGGTCAACTTGAATCGCCACACGCTTACGTGTCAGACGGAGTCCAAAGCTTGTGCCTTTAACACTGATAAATGGCTGACGTCACTGCATGGAGAGAGTGATATGGACCATAGTTTTGTGGTTCTTTTAACGTCTGAGGCAGGTTGGTTAATCAAATTATAGTTTTGTTATGTTAAAGGAGCATAGAGACCTGCTGGGTTTATAGGAGCTTAAAAAAACACCTCTATATCCGTTATTACTATGAGTGAAGCCAAGAAAAATATAACAGTAGCTCCTGAGATGAATTAAATGTTGGGTTTATTTATCTCAGTAGAAAAAAAAAAACAAAAGTTGATTAAAACAAGAATAATTCCATAATCCACGTCAAAGGTTATTTCCCGGGGTTTGCATGTCTAAGAATAAACTATTGTACAAGCCAAAAATGGGGTAAAAAATAAGAACCCATATGCCGTACATGTGGCATACTGAATGATTTATTTAAGGGCCATTTCGTTGTAACAGCCTCGTTCCCTCCGAATTACCTAAAAAAATGGTTTTTGAGTGAGTTTCTATATCGTCCTCTGAACCGGTAGCTAGTTAATCCACCGTGTGCCCCCCAATCTTTAGTGCAAATTCGGTTCGCATCTGTAAGAATTTCGCAATTTGTATTTTTGTATTTTTCTGTCCGTAAAACGGACAGAAATCATAGCACAATAGCCTATGGGCCCGTGGGAAACGAGTATTGCTCATAACACAAAACCGCAAGATCGGGATCAGCTCAAAATTTGAGAATAAACTTTTCTCAAGGATATCTAGCGATCAATAGCTATCAATGAATAGAACAGAAGCTGCTGGAATCATGAAATGCACCTTTAAGACCGTTATTTAAGACTAACATCGCCCGTCTGTTTAGCCCGTCTGTTTGGCATTTTTGTGCGTCTGTTTCATACGTCTGTTAGCTGGCTTTCTGCCTGTCCATTAGGTCAGTAGATGTAAAAGGGGGCTTCTGGCTCATTCTGTTTGGTTTCTGTGCAAAGCACTCCCAATCGACAAAAATACACAGCAATCCCTCTACACTCCCTTTCCACCCCCACATATGCTACCACATTTCTAACAAAAAGCACAGAAATTCCCGTATATCATCCTCCGAGATACCTCATGCACAGAAACCCCCCTACACCATCCCCATACCTCACATACAACCTGCAGCAATCCCTCTATAACAACCCCCTAGATACCTCCATACACAACAACTTCTGTTAAACCCTCTTCTCACCCTCAAATTTTGCACAAAAAAATGATTTTGGAAAAATGTCATATAATTAAAAAAAAAACATGGATTCATTCAAAAAATTTCACAACGTTGAAAAAGAAATCTCTCTCGAGTCCAAAGTTGAAAATGATAATCTTTTTGTTTTCTACAATGACCAGTGGATTAGACTTACTCATAAAAACAATCCAAATAAATTTTGTTGTCCTAATTATCTTAAAAAAAAGTGGAGTTGAGTTTTGTAGACAACTTGGAGTTCCGACTAGACAAGGTCAAAAATACAACAAAGAATTATATGAAAAGACTAAAGAATCTCGAAAAAAAGCTAACAAAAGATACTACTTGAAAACAACCTCCAATTGTTTCGGATTTGTTTTTTTTTTTTTGCTTAAGAAAATCATTTCCCCATATAATAAAGAAACGATGCCGCAGCGAAAAATCGTACCAGGTCGAAAAATTAGAGCAGTGATTCTCAATACGCTTTCCGTCAAGGAGTTGAAAAAGTATGCCAAAAAGCATGGATACAGAGGTTACTCTCGCATGAGGAAAGACGACCTTCTATATTATCTGAGGGGACCTCCACCACCTCCACCCCCAACGAGAGAACAACTCGCAGCTGA
>JAMKCH010076973.1:0-10963 GCA_023653785.1 Ophioderma brevispina | reverse complement strand
CCTATTACTCAGTAGATTTGAGTATGTTTCAACCATTGTAGAGACCATGTAATCAAATGCAGTGTAGTTAGTGTTGTCAATCCCGTATTATACTTATTTCATTTGACATCAGAAGGGTTTAACGATGCAGCGTCAGTCCTTGTGAAATCCACCCCTGGTATTAATTTGCTGGACACTTGTACATTCTTAAAGGGGCAGACTTTTTTGTACAATTTAACGAATAGTGTATCTAACATAAAGCGTTAAATGTGCTGCTTTCATTTAGCAGTTTACAATGATCTCCATCATTTTTGATAATAATTAGCATCATACACCCACCAGCCATACGCCTTAAAACTTTTCCAAAAATTAACACCAGGCAACATCCAGTGACGTCAACCTGGTTTTTAGTCGTGGTTGCCACTAGGGCAAACAAAGAACATGTGACCAAACACACGCGTGCAGAAGCCACCCACACGTAAGTGACAAGCATCTTGAACAGTTTTTGTTGAAAAAAATCCACTTATAATTTTTATATTGAGGGGCTAATAATTTGATCGGTAATTCCACTCTTATAAGTACATATTCATTGTTATTGTGCGAGATTAGAACTTTATATGACTTTGTATAAGGTCCATGCCCGATCGCTACTAGCCTCGTCCCCAGAAGCCCCAGATTTTACGGAAGTGGTAATATTTTGGTATCTAGAAGAAAGCTAACATTTTTCGCATTACCCCTTTGAAATCTTAGAGCCAAAGGGTGTTTTGGTTTGGAAGTTATGTGCGAAAATGTGCCCCATTTTGGTCGACCAATATATTTTACACATTCCTCTATTGGCCTTACAAAATCATCACCATTTTTAGCTCTCCAGCAAAACGTATTGCAATATCGCCCGCGAAACTTTACAGATGGGGTTTTTTGGAGTGAAGGACAATCGATCAAGAAAAACTTATATCCTTAAATCGGGCCA
The DNA here is from genome assembly GCA_023653785.1 of Ophioderma brevispina. Taxonomy (NCBI): domain Eukaryota; kingdom Metazoa; phylum Echinodermata; class Ophiuroidea; order Amphilepidida; family Ophiodermatidae; genus Ophioderma; species Ophioderma brevispina. Next base: position 10,014 of record JAMKCH010076973.1, on the reverse strand, counting down.
TCCCCCCCCTTTAATCGAGCAATCGTGAATTAATCACAGCAAGTGGGAATCAAAAACTCACCGCATCCTGTAAATTTTTCCGGGATCATTTGACCAAATATAAAAGCAGATTTACGTAAGTTTTAAGCTTTATGTCTCATTTCGAACATTTAAATATGCTTCTTGTCTCTCTGACTTTTTTTGCACTTACAGAATATTGTTGTACATAATACACAAGGTCTTTTTTACCTTTAGGCTTTATTAACAAAGCGACATGGATTTTTCTAACCTCACCCACCCCCTCAAAAATCCAAACGGCAGCTTACGCGTGTACCCTCTGCCTGCAATGATTCACCGCCCGCATTTGTCTGCCAACAATATACATACACACCGTGTGCGGAGCTCACGATCTGCGCCGGGTCTTACCCGTCTTACCTACCTTGCATCCTCGGGTGTTTTTTCTCATCCGAGGGGTTGTTATTAAAATTCCAAGCTTTCAGACCAAATCCTTTATTAACAAGGAATCTTGGCCATGAAATGATGTCAGAAATATTCTTGAAAAGGAAAGTATTAGCACAAACCCTGACCATTTATATCAGGTCAAGCCCCACTCGGGTCCATAAGCAGCTGTGTCGATTGCAACCCCGCGTGTGTGGTTCATGTTATCAGCTATTCGCCGCTTTCTACGAATGTACAACAAGCCTTTCAGAGACCAATCATTATAACAGAATCTGGGCCAAGAAAATGATGTTGCAAAATATCTTGAATGAAAGTATCCCGAAAGTTAATTAAGCAAACAAACATTGACAATTAAATACTACTCAGTTCTCATATGAGTTCCGTTCGGTCCGACTGGCAATCCGGGCCGCAATTCTTACACAGCTACTTCCCAAACCCTGTCGCAAAGCCTCACGAAAAAACGCGACATTCGGTGTCAGATTTGCAAAATTCTACAAAACCGAAAATTCTCGTGCTATTTTATCTAAATTGCTCTGATTTTTGTACAATATTTAACAAAGATTTTTAACTTACCAATTCAAATGTTTCTCACTGTCCGGCAAACGTACATGGTTATTTTCCTGGCATTATTTGCTACTCTGCTTGCTGGAGGCTCATCGCCGCCTTTACCCTCGCGTTATCCTTCTCCCCCAAAATCTACCCTACGTCTTTCCATCAGAACCCTAACTCTGGGCTTCCCACACTACAAAAGCACTTCAAAACGCTCACTTGGCCATCCCATTTTCAAATTCCGCATAATCATTTCCATTATTTTGTAAAAATGTAGAAAAGGACACGTTGGTACAAATTTAAATACCGCGGTAGTCAGCTTCTGCACCTATCACCGTAAGCAGTTCTGCAGTGCTTGGCAACCGGAATTGCCCTGGAGTAACGATTGACGTCACGCATAAGGCCTGTTTCCCAATGGTAGGGGGAGGGGGGGGGGGAATCTCTCCGCCCGTTTTCTGTAGGCTTCTTATGACCAATTAATATGCTCAATTAAAATGTTGAAGTGCTGATAAAAGTTAAATTTTTGTCTATTTTGCTTCTATATACGGGTAAGAATGTAAAATAAAGAAATACGACGGGGTCTAAAAGATGGTTCCGGCCCCCTTGTAAGAAAAGACAAAAAAAATACTTTGAAGCTGGATTCTGGTGAAGGGTAGAAGTTGAATGAGTCCCCGCATAATGAAAATACCCCGGTAAGTTTTGTTATTATGTCTCGTTTCATGGGGGATCCTGCAAAACCATCAGATAACAATTTTAATAATTTAAATGTCAAATGCAATGAATATGTTTACAATTATTTTGCTCTCAACAGCAATCAGATAAAAGATGGCACAGGAACCTGCCCAATTTTACTAAGTTCTGCAGTCCTCAGGCAAGTCAAATGGTTTTTGATGTGTGTGCGGTGTGTGTGTGGTTTGTGTGTGCGTTGTTGTGTGTCAAATGGTTTTTGATGTGTGTGTTTGTGTGTGTGTCAATGGTTTTTGATGTTGTGTGTGCGTGTGTGTGGGTCACTAAGTTGTTTTGATGGGGTGGTGTGTTCCCCCCAATGTTTTTGATGTGTGGGTGTGCGTGTGGTGTGTCACATGGTTTTTTGTGATGTGTGTGTGTGTGTCCAAATGGTTTTTGATGTGTGTGGCGTGCCGTGTGTGTGGTGTCAAAGGGTTTTTGAATTGTGTGTGTGTGGTGTGTGTCAATGGTTTTTGATGTGTGTGTGTGTGTGTGTGTGTGCGTGGCGTGTGTGTCAAAATGATTTTTTTTTGTTTTTTTTGTGCTCATTACAGTGAACAACAACCAATAAGACTAAAACTTTTTTCAGTTTGCCTTAGGTGAATACCTTACACGGCCAATTTCTTCATTTGTTACCACACACACCACCGAGTAGACACTAATTACCTACCCACTAGACGTACATTGCCGGCCAGGCTTCCGTGTAATTTTTGCCGGCATCGACGGAGTGTACACACATGGCGGCTTCTGCACTGGCTGGAGGAGCTACTGGTTACAACCCGCTCTCAGCACGCGCGGGGTATGTCTCATCAGCCCAAATTTTGTTTTTTTTTGGTATTTTTTGCCTATATTTGCATTTTTTATTACAAGTGCGGCTATTGGTGTTTTTGATGATGCCGATTTGAATTCGTTGATTTTCCTACAAAAAACGTTCAAAAAACGCTAACCGAGCCCCAGTGGTTAGAGCGCCCCCCCGTTTCATAAATGTTCACCCACTCTCAAAATGGCGACGTGGTAACCGCGGGGTAGCTACTTAGCTACGTGTCTACAAACGTACTGTCGTACTCAACATCCACCTTCTCTCCACCAGTGGGCAATTACAAGGTAGCCATTGGGGTATATAAAGCGAGTAGACACTTACTGGATACCTAATAACTGTGTGTTATTAGGAGCCCTATATGCAGCTATGCCGCAATTTAGCCCAGTGTTGTCATGACAGTAGCTGCGCGGGGTGGTTCGACATGGTTGTAGCTGCCGTATAGGCCTACATGTAGTAAAGAATCCGGCCGTGTAGGTGAAATGAAAACCATAAGTATTCACTGGGGGCTGAGGTGATCCCGTCACTGGCCACTGACAAAAGGATATCATGCATGACCAAAGGACATGTCAAAAGCGTATTTTTTCAGATTGTGTAAGTACGTACATGAAGGGTACAGTAGCAAAACACACTGAAATCTGGAAAAAGAGTGTACTTTTCACATTTGAACTTTGTTTGTATCGGTATGTGTGCTAAAAGACTATTCAGTACAGCCTATGGCCGAAGAAAGAGAAACACTGTACCAAAATATTGCAGAGGATTCACCAATCTTGGACTTGTTAAGGGGTTTAAAACTTTATATGCCGTATTATGAGGGGGGTGTTTTAGAAGATCAAATTACTTGTTTAGGGCTACCTTTTGAAACCAATTGGTCGTGCATGAATTCCCTAGTCAATGACCAGTGCAGTGACAAGTTCTGACAAACCCCCTCCCCCACTTCCCCGGAGCAACAAGAATTGGTCTTCTTGTTGGGCACAATGCTCTTCAGCAGAGTAAATGTCATAATGAAAAAACAGCCAAAACAAGTTGTAACTGGTCCATGTCACATTACTGTCTTAAATGACATTTTTGAGATATTTGTTTGGGGAGTGTATGTTGAGTATACAAAACACCAATTAACTATCAAAGTGGGTCTGCCCTAAATAATGAGTTATTATATGCATATTTGTCTTATTATGATTATGGAAATTTCACATTCACTACAGATATATTTGACTAGATTAAACTAATTCGTTTACGGAATTCAATTACTGTCTTTATTGTCCCATCTACCGTGTCCCGCCTGTCTTCCTCACTGAACATGTTTCACATACTGTCTTATCTGCGTCCTGTCAACAGTACGAGCGGCCCTGTCACAGAAAACATGGTCACATACATCTTAATTGAGTCCTATCGATAGGCGCGAGTGTTATCCTGGCACATGAAACAATTGTTCAACCTATTTCTTATCTGTGTCTTATCCACAAAATCGGGAGCAGAAAACAAAATGTGAATTTAACATAGAGATCTATGACTTTGGAGACCTGACATATTAGGTATAAACATAATATAATCTTATAAAACAACTCTAAAACAAAACCATGGAAAAGGTAACATGGTTTGGCTTGGTCAGCTTGGGGTCTTGGGAAAAATCCCACTGCTGTTTTGAAATGCAGGGGAATTCCCATCGACGTTTGAAGGAGAAAACACCTCTGGGAATATCCCCATACTTTTTTCAAAAGTACAATGTCTTCTTTAGGGGGGTGTGTGATAATATCTGGAATGGCCCCCCATTAATAAATTTGAGCTTGATTGGTTAAATAAAACGTCATCACATGGATTTGCAAATGTGTCAACATTTTTTGTGAAGACGTGAGCAAGGTAATTACGTCCGGAAATAGTACCTCCAAGCCGTAAATGGTACATCCAATCCGTAAATAGTACCTCCAAGCTGTAAATAGTACCTCCACGCCATAAATAGTACCTTCACGCCTTAAATAGACCAGGCTTGCAGACAAAATGTACTTGGGGTTTCGAAGCACACTGTTGTATAAGTTGACTTTGCATGAGGTTAGGTGTTAAAAAATTGAAAATTGTGGAAATTTATAATGAAGTACATTAACCAAATATACTGCCTTATTCGAGAATCTGGATTAAAACTATGGTCCTGGTGACATCAAGTAGGCATACTATTTTCCTGCGGGGCTGTGCCTACTTGATGTCACTTCCAAGTCATAGTGGGAACAAGAGCCTCTCTTGGCAGTATATAGTTGATACTATCATTATGAACATTTCGTTTGTGTGTATATTCTTCTGATCTTCAGTGTAATTTGTCTACTTACATTGTGCACAGTGAAGCTAATAGCCCCTTGTTCAAATACTTTCATTATAAATCGAGGAAGGAAATAAAAGTTTAATTTCAACTTACAGGATCCCTAAACTAAGTGTTTAGACCGTGCATATTTGGAAATGAGGAAGAGTGGGCTATTACATATAACATCAATAGTCCATGAGCCGTTTTGTTCGGGCCTTAAAAATTGTTGTTTGTTTTTTTTAATTTGGTGATTAATTCTGCAATGTCACCTTGAAGGGGGTGTCCTTCCGGAGAGGATTAGTATTTTCCACCCGAAAAGTGGAACATTAGCGCGGACTGCCTATGTCAAAAAGGCCACCATTGTTTTATGAAAAAACTGCTAGTTGTATTTTTAATTAAGATAGGAATTTTGATCCAAGACTAAACGAAATCAGGTTCTACCTTCCTGAAGTGGCTTAAAAATTTAAAGTGTCCAAGATGGCCTCCGGTAGGAGGCATGCAATTAGTGTTTTGTTAAATTACTAAAATTGCCAACTAGGTGGGGTAAGAAAAGCGCGTAGAAGAATTTTTGAGAGCACCAAAAAGGATTTTAATTACATTTGTGATTGCGGACATGATCATAACTCAAGATGGCGGCGGTTATACACGTTCCGGGGGACATAACCAAGAAGAAAAAACACCCTGCCACCATCTTTTTTGACATAAAGAACCATAACAAAAACTATTGATTTACATTTTTCCCCCAATTTTCTCTCGTACTTCGGGATAATGCAGACCACTAACACTAGTTGAGGCTGAGGCAAAGTTCTTCCATTCAATTGTTGTAAAGAGAGTACCGGTTCCAAAATCATACCTTTATTCTCATAAAAAACATGAGTGATAGAAGTGTACCTTTCTTTGTAGTCATTATTTTACAATAAGTTACACAATTTTTAAACTAATCCCTTCTGTAGTCAACTGGCACGTTCATTACACCATTTTTGACCTAGTAATCAGTGGTGGATATCACAAGGTTTCAACCCATCGTAGAACTCAAGGTAAGCAGAAGCCATGTAAGTATGTTGGAAATCCCTCATTACTTAAGATGCATTAAATGCCATTGACAAGATGGGTTTCCGATGCATCGCTAATCTTTGTAAAAATCCACCCTGGTATAATTTGCTGCGGACACTTGTACATTCTTAAGAAAAAAAATTACTGTGGACCCGGAATTTTGAGGTTAGAAGTTGAATGAGCCCACTCATAATTGAAATACCCCTGTAATGTTGTAATGATGTCTAGTTCATGGTGATCGTGCAAACAAACCATCATTAAAGACAATTTAAGTTGAAATGTCAACGGCAATGACACTGTTTCATTATTATTCTCTCAAAACGCAATCAGATAAAAGATGGGCACAGGAAACTGGCATTTTACTAAGTTCTGACTTCCTCAGGAAAGTAAAATGGTTTTTGAGTGTGGTGTGGTGTGTGCGTGTGTGTTTGTAAACGTTTTTTTTTTTTTTTTTGTGCTCAATTACGTGAACAACAACCAATAAGACTAAAACTTTTTCAGTTTGCCTTAGGTGAAACCATCAGCTTATCAGAGGGGGCTGGGTGGGGGAATTTTTTTTTTTTTTTTTTTTTTTTGTCAAAAACGTCCATGGTCACTGACAAAGGGAATATCATGATTGTGTGACAAGACATGTTAAAAAGGTATTTTGCAGATTGGGCAAGATACGTACATGAAAAGGTTACCAGTAGTAAAAACACTGAAATCTGGAAAAAGGGGTGTACTTTTCACATTTGAACTTTGTCTTGTAGTCGGTCATTGTGGTGTAAATAAGTATTCAGTACAGCCTATGCAGAAGCATAGAAAACAGTGTACCAAATATTGCAGAGGATCACCAATTGGACCGTTGTTAAGGGTAAAAACTTTATACTGGCCACACTTATTTAGGGGTGCTTTAGACCTGATCAATACTGTTTAGGGGTACCTTTTGAAAACCAATGCGTCGTGCATGAATCCCCCTACGTCAAGGACAGTGCAGTGACAAGTTCTGACAACCCCCCTCCCACTTCCCAGATCTAAAAGAGAATTGGTCTTGGTTGGGCAAGCCTTCAGCAGAGTAAATGTCATAATGAAAAACAGCAAACATGTCACATACTTCTTAACTGACATGTTGAGAGATTTGGGTGTGGATGGATTGTTGAGTACTACAAATACCCCAATTAACTACAAAAGGGGGGGTCTGCCCAAATAAGGAGTTTTATATGCATATTTGTCTTATTATGATTATTTAAAAGTAACATTCACATTACAGCTCTATTTGACTAAGATTAAACTAATTCGGCATACGGAACTTCACATACTGTCTTATCTTGTCCATCTACGTGCGAGTGTATCCTCACAGGAAACATGTTTCACATACTGTCTTTATCTGCGTCCGATCAAACAGTACGAGCGTCCCTGCACATGAAAACATGTTTCACATACTTTCTTATCTGCGTCATATCTATAGTGCGCGAGTGTTCTCCTGCCAACATTGAAAACAATGTTACCTATTGTCTTATCTGTGTCATTATTCACAAAGATCGGGGCAGAAAATCAAAAGGTGGAATTTCACATAGCGATCTATGACTTTGGAGACAGATTTAGAGTATAAAATAATACAATCTTATTAAACCAACTGCAAAACAAAATCCCATGGGAAAATGGTAACATGGTTTGGCTGGTCATCTTTGGGGTCTTGGGAAATCCCACTGATGTTTTGAAAAGTGCCATGGGAATTCCATCACGTTTGAAGAAAACCACCTCTGGGAAATCCCATAACTTTTTTCAAAATGACAATTGTCTTATTAGGGGGGGGGTGGATAATATATGGAAATGGCCCAGTAATAAATTTGAGCTTGTTAACTGGTTAAACGTCTATCACATGATTTAAAATAGCTTCACATTTTTATGAAGCCGTGAGCAAGGTACTATTTACGTCCGTAAATAATACCTCCAAGCCGTAAATGGTACCTCCAAGCCGTAAATTATACCTCCAAGCTGTAAATAGAACCTCCAAGCCATAAATAGTACCTTCAAGCCTTAAATAGTACCAGGCTTGCGGACATACTAGTACTGGGGTTCGAAGCACACTGTTGTCTAAAGGTGAATTTGCATTGAGTATTGAAAAATGAAAATTGTGGAACGTTATTAATGAAGATATAAACCATAATATATACTGCTTTATTCGAGCATCTGGTCCCTCGGTGAATCAAGTAGGCCTACTATGTATGAGGGGCGTGCCTACTTGATGAAATTCCAGTCATAGTTTGAACCAGAGCCTCTTCGGGGAGTATATATTGTATACCATCATTATATTGAACATTTCTTTTGTGTGTATTATTTCTTTCTGATCGCATGTGTAATTTGTCTTCACTACATTGTGCCACAGTGAAGCTAATAGCCCCTTGTTCAAATACTTTCATTTATAAATACGAGGAAATAAAAGTTTAAATTTCACTTCACAGGATCCCTAAAATAATGTGTTTAGACCGTGCATATTTTGGAAATGAGGAAGAGTGGGCCTATTACATATACCATCAATAGTCCATGAGCCAGTTTCAGTACGGGCCTTAAAATTGTTTGTTGCACCCACCTGGTGATCACCTTGAAGGGGGTGTCCCTGACTAGGATTAGGTATGTTTCCACCCCAAAAAGTTGCACATTAGCACGTACTGCCTATTTCAAAATTGCCACCATTGTTTTATGAAAAACTGCTATTGTATTTTCATTATAGATAGGAATTTTATCCAAGACTAAACGAAATCAGGTTCTACCTTCCTGAAGTGGCTTAAACATTTAAGTGTCCAAGATGGCCGCCGGTAGGATGCATGTTTTGTTAAATGTACTAAAATTGCCAATAGATGGGGTAAGAAAGCGAGTAATATTTTGAGAGCACCAAAAAGAGATTTAATGACATTTGTGTATTGCGGACATGATCATAACTCATGATGGCGGCGGTTATACCCGCTCCGGGGGACATAAATCAAGAAGAAAAACACCCCTGCACATCTTTTTCGACATAATAAGAACCATAACGAAAACTATTGATAACATTTTCCCCCAATTTTCTCTCGTACTTCTGGATAAGTGCAGACCACTCAACACTAGTTGACCCTGGGGATTAAGCTGATCTAGGCAGTAGAGAGAGAGAGAGAGAGAGAAGGCACCTGCGGTACAAGTCAGAAACAAAGATAGCACTTGATGTGCTCGAAAGAAACCTAAAGAGACACTGGCACATTTGAAAAATAGTGCGCCCTCAAGATTTTTCAAAATCAATATTTTTGCATGGTTGTAAGGCTTTTATATACAAAAGCCCTCACCCGAAATGATTAAGACCAAATCAGCTTCCTTATGGGTAAACAGAACGATTTTATAATTTAGACGTTAAATTCAGCAGACGACGAAAATGGCGTTTAACACAAGAACACGCACGCCGTATGCATGTTTCCCATGCTATGCAAACTGTTTGATCGGTCTATAACCTTTGTGGTTTTAATATCAGTGAGTACGAGTCAAAAATATTCATGTAATATACACATTTGTTGATTAAAGTTATGGAAAACTTAAAAGTTGGCCTACAAATTACCTGGATGTCTTATCCTCATATCAATGTCCCTATCTGTTTTGGGTAAGTTATTTTTATGTGTAAAATATGTCACTGTTCTTCCAATGGCCTAGACTATCATTTGAGAGCAAATTGAAGAAATTTCATATTTTGTGAAAATGTGCCAGTGCCACTTTAAGTCACCATATTTAAATTTTCCTTCTACATATAGACAATTTTTTCACTTCTTCATAAGCATATTTTTTATTTTTACTGGGAAACACCTATGACGTCACTGAGTAGTCCTTAAATACAGTCCACACCCATTTATTACGATTTATTGTATTAGGTTGTTATGAGCTGTTATATCTTCCTATAGAGTCAGTTTAAACTACGTTATATGGCCCAAGTAGTAACCAGTTATAGTTAAGTAATGGCACTCCTCTAGGACAAGTCATACCCCACTTTAATATTTTTTATATCTTGGAAATGATTTAGGGTCATTATTAGAAAGTGTTGCTTAAAACGTTGAAAAGATGGGTAGGGCTGCTTTTCTTCCTGATTTCCGTACCCTAGAGTGAATATAATCACCGCCATCTTTTTTAAAAACAAGTC